>VOQJ01014035.1:10497-21016 GCA_015052665.1 Apistogramma diplotaenia | reverse complement strand
CCCTCATTGAACCCCTGCTTCCATGAAAAGGTTTCCCCAGGTTCCAAAGATGCCCTTTCTGCAACCCCCCCCCCCCATCAGCCCCCCCCTGTGCTGTGTGGTCAACACAGCGGCCGCAAACACCGAATCTGGAAGTGTTACACGTGGGCAGGGAAATGCTGACTACCGACTATGGTTTTTATTTTGTGAAACACGAGGGAGAAAATGTTTGCCTGCTTGTTTTTCACTCTGTCACCCACCTGACCCAAAGTCCAACAACCTCTATATAAAGCACACAGGCGGTCCACTGTAGGTTTACTTAATACTTCAGAGTAAATAAATTCTTAAAGTACAATATACAGCAGACAGGTTTAGATGTCTTTGGTTATAAATGCGCCATCCCGCCTCCATTTCACTACCTATTTGTGACACTTCTTTCTCTTCTCTCCTGCTCACATTTTTACACAGCACTTCACGAGGAGATTGAAGCTATTCTTCTTCCCTCACTGCATAAAACAGTCCTTTCACTGCAGCGCCACTATCCCATACCCGGGACACCCTGCAGCTTTTAGTTTAAAAAGGAGAAAAGCTGCAACTTGATGTTTGTTTGAGGAGCGTGTAAAATACCTATACTGAAAGTCTCCTTGGGGCCAAACACACAAAGCATTAACTTCCAAGCCACCGAGTTCCTCTGCCTATCAAAAATCTCCAAGGACTATTTAGCTGTCAGCTCCCTCACTACACCTGCAGCTCCACTATTTTTAAACGAATTTGAGCAAAGCAGATGTTGATTGACACCACAAACTCCCACTCTGTCTCCCTCTGTCAGCACAGCACCAGCGCCTTTCATTTTCCGAAGGATGTAGAGGTAAGTTGAAAGATAAAATTACATTACAGTGTAAAAAGAAAAAAGAAAAAAAAAGAAAGAATGGCAAAAAATATATCAAAGCTTATTGCTCAAAACCAAAATGGCAGGATGGAGTTTACAAGCTCCTCTCTGCTCACTTCTCAATCCCAGCATTTTTAAAAATGGCAAATCTTGAGGTACATTATGGAATCTAAGCACATTTGCAACTTTGGCCTCTATTTGCTTGGCACAAGGGAAGTGCGAGTGGTCTGGGTAATGCATGTGCTGCAGCATACAAAGCACATTTTATCCAGATGTCTTGGTTAAGGCAGGGAAAGCTCAGAAGTAGTTAGACAGATCAGAGCCAATATTTCCATGTAGCTCTCAGAACCCACAGTAGCTGCTTCCCACAAAGGTACCGAGTGCCTTTGAAAATGCATTTTAAATGCCTTTACCTAAGCATTTAGAAGTGATTGCAAAACTAAAATACTTAACTGCAGAAAATATCCAGCAGCATATTTGCATGTGAAAATGAGGAATTCGCCACAATAAGAGAGTTTTTTTTTTATCAAAAAGAAAACTCGCACACACACACACACAAATGCAAGCTTGAAGGACTGTATTGATAACATGTCTATCTTTACCAGACTGTGTAAATAAATAACTGGAACTGTTCTAAAAAGAAAGAAACACTAAGACTACTGAATGCATTCCAACTTCCACCAAGGGCACAGCTTTTGTGAGACTGACAAATGCAAAATTACTTTAGAGAAAGCATGGCGCTGAGCTGACGTGGGATATGTTTTGGTGGGAGGACAAAGGCTGTGCGTGTGGGAGACTGGAACAGTGGTGTTGTTGTTTGACAAATGGTAATTATCTTTTTTTTCCCACTTTTGTTCCACTAATTGCAGTTAATTTTGAAATTTATTATTCCTTCATGTCAAGACCAACTTGAAAAGAAACAGACCCGACCGAATTTAAACTAAAAATAACAAACAAAAAAAAAACCCAACAACTACTACTTACACAAAGTTGAAGACGCCACGGAGGGCGGCCCCTTGTATGATTTTATTGGTGAGATCAATCAGCACAGCTGGCTGGTTTTTAATTCAGTCCACCACACTTTACTCCCACTGCTGCAAACACACTTGCAGTTGTCTCAAGGCCAGGCAAACACCGGCTTCAATTAAATCCACTTTGACTCCCCTCTCACCCTGTGGTGTGTTGCTGTGCTGCCTCCCCGCACATAAACACGTACACGGCCGCACTCGCTCGGCCTGACCTGCCTGAGAAGTCTAATAGAACACGCTGGCAGATGTGTCACGGGAACAATTCACCTTGCCATCTGTTTTTCGGTGCTTCATTGCCAAATCCTTTCCCCTCCATCCTGCAATCAAGGGCAGGATGAAATACAAGTCCCATTATGGGGAAGCAGCTAATAATGCATTATCAATTAGTCCCCTTGGCTACTGATCGATGCTTAGCAGGTGGTACAAGGCCATTCCGTTCATTTAGGACTATATTGTCCTCTTCCCCACTGATTCTCTTATTTCCTTCTGTTCATTAGATCCTGGCTCGCAGGCCTATCAGGTTTTGCTTAAACTGCAACAGGACTGTTCTTCAATATTCTGCTAGAGATCATGTTTAATCACTTTAAGTGTGGCCCCGGCAACGCTAGGATACCACTGTCCTGATTTCACCTGAATTCTGACAACGCTGAAATGACAGCGGGCTCGTTACTGCTTTCAAATAAATGTCATTCGTGTAAATGGATCTCGTCTCCTCTAAGGCATCCATGATGTTGACCTATACAGATGTGAAAGAATCAAGAAAAAATAGTGTAATACAGGGAGCTGGAGAGGGGAGAGTGGGTGGGAGTTGGTGTGCAGGAGGTGATTGGCTGCTATAATACCACAGATAAGTATTGAGGTATTAAAATAAAGGTTACAGATCATTTAGGCTTAGCCTAGCTTATCTCCGCCTTAGATCAGAAATTAAATATGTCATCGCATTGCAATCCATGATGGAGTGAGTCAGAAAAAAAAAGTAAAAACATATTTTATACAAATGAATCCTCTCAGGTTTGCAGACATCAGTGCTAGCCCTGTATTGCCGTAACATTATTAGTTTTTTTCCCCCCCGAAACTGGTAGATGGCTTTAAAAGATTTACTGACTACGTCATACACGGTATTTAGACTTCAAAGGATTGACAGAGGACAAGAGCTGATGCTGATAAACCCCAGTTTCTTAGGGCTGGGTTACATTCCTCTTCTATAGGTCCTTTAAATGATCTGCGGCGGTGCAAAAAGAGAATATTCGTTTATTAATATTGTGCGAATGACTCAACAGTAAACTGTTTCAAAAAGCACGAAGAAAGTGTTTGCTGTTTTCTCCATCATTTTCTCTTTTCATTTTCAGGAGCCTCGTCGACATCCGGTTCAATCAACAAAGAAAATATAATCTCCCATCTTTATAAGACAGTTGCAGAGGTTTATTGAAATAGGAATGTGAAATTTATGTATTTTCCACCTGAGAGGGTCTGGTGCCGGGTGACAATGCGAAGCGTGGATCAAAATCGTTTCCATCAATGCTGGCAGATGAAATGCAAACACAATCAAATCAGTCTGGCCTATACAACAAGCCTCCGCTCAAATGCCAATCTCCCTTCTTCTCATCATGCGTCTGATGAGATATCATAGAGTGGGAGAATCTCCTAATCTATGCAAACACACTGTCAGCATTGATTTGTTCGGAGGGGATATGTCTTTATTAGGACTCACCAGACGTCTCCTCTCTCCGACCTGGGAAAGACACAGAGCTGTCCGAGGCTTCGGAAGCAGTCACAGCCATAACAATTGAGATAAGTTACTGAGGACAGGTAATGAGAACCGATAGACTTGAGGATGGATCGATACTGGACACTGAAACCAGAAGAGGAAGGACAAATTGTGACATCTCTTCACTTTTCCATGTTCAAAGGAGTTTCTGAAAGCAGCCCTTTCTGTGTGTGTGCGTGTGTGTGTGCGTGCGCGCGCAGGAGCGTGTGTGTGTGTTGGAAGGACATTCATGAAATACAAAGGTGTGCAAGTAAGTCCAACTGTAACTAAACAGTACGCACACTCAGGTGGAGCGCCTCTTTTGTCTTTCCTGCTCTGAATCAGATTCAATAAACAGAGCTGTCTGATGAGGGCAGAGGTCACATCTCCTGTAGACAGTTATCCACATGTCATGTTTTCTACAGCCGGAGCCTCGGATTCTGAGCAATCTGACTGAAACATGCTGGCGCGTCAGACCTGGGTCAGTTATTAATTTAAACCCTTCCAGTTGCTTTGACGTTTACCTGAGTGCTGGGACCGAGCATGTTCGGAGTTTGCTGAATATTACCTCTGCTGTGCTGGGTCAGACCAGCTCATGTCAGAAAGAGCCACGTATCACATATTCCTTCTTTTATTTTGTTCTGCTGCGTGAAGGTGAAGGATTTATCGATCACTCCGTCGGCTCGCTTTGATCAGTTTGTTTTCCCATTTGATATTCTTTAGTAACAACAGCACGACCAAAAGTTATTAGGACTGAGGGAATCCCTTGATGTACGCTGTGCGGTAATCACAGCAGACAGTGGAAGGTTGCTACAATGTTTCAAACGCCTTGGTGAACCTGACATGCTCAGAACAAGCAGTCTGGTTCAACTTAACTTATGTCACAGAGACAGCCTTGTTCTTACTGCTCTGTCCATAGTCTGCAGCATATATGACATAATTTCATAATACCTTACAATGACACCAAACAATGATAACAAGTATTAGTTAATCCAGTAAATGACACCTCCCAAATTAAGATGTATTACAGTCAAATGCAGCCCTAGACATGCCTAGGTTGAAATGTTTAGTTACTACTGAAAAGTTATTGTTTCCGATTCATCTTATTTGTATGGCTTTAGTGGTAATGTCTTTTATATTATTGTTTAACAGATTTGTGCCCATGAAGAAATAAACTAATTTATGTCATGTCTGCCTGTGTTGGCAAGGGCACTCTGGAAAAAAAAAGGTTTTAAAAAGGTCTTAACTTGAATCTGACAAGTTAAATTGCAGAATAAAACCTTGAAACCTTTTTTTTCCCAAAATTCTCAAACAAGCTCAGGCAACTATTTGGGGGCCTCAACAGCTAATGAATAAAATATTTTTCACACTTACAGTGACACACAGCTTAATTAATTACCTTCCATTTATTTTGTACCAATGTCACTGGTAATTTCTAAGGCGGGTGTTGGCGATTAGCAAAAGGTTCTTTAATGAAACCGAATGCAGGCTAAACAGGGGCAGAAAAATGTCAGCAAAGCCCAACTAGGGAAAATAATTTGAAAATGGAGAATCAAAAGGTGTGGAGGGAATTGAAGGCTCACAGACTTGAGAGATGGATGGACAGTGAGGCACAGGTAAATTTGATAAGATCATAAATGCAGAAAGAAATGTAGCCTTTGAAATATAACAGGAAGTATCTGAGGAAGAGCTGTGGACCAGACACACCAGTGTTTTGCACACAGACTCAAAGGTTTCGACCCACCTTCTCATTCACTGTTTTAATTTTTTTCTCTACATGGTAAATTAATATCAAAGTCATCCAGACTATGAAGGAACTCTCTCAATCAGCTTCATGAGGTCATCACCTGAAATGGTTTTCCAACAGACTTGAAGGAGTTCCCTGCAGTCCAACTCATCCCAAACCATCTCAGGTGGGTTTAGATCAGGTGACTGTGGAGCCAGGTCATCTGACACAACTCTACATCAGCCTCTTTCTTGATCAAATAGCCCTCACAGAGCCTGGAGGTGTGTTTGGAGTTGTCCTGCTGGAAAACAAATGATGGTCCCGCTAGCAGAATGTCGCTGCAGAATGCTGTGGTAGCCATGCTGGTTAAGTGTGCCTTGGCTTTTGAATAAATCACCAACAGTGTCATCATCAAAGCACCTCCATACCATCACACTTCCTCCTCCATACTTCACAGTGGGAACTACACCTGTGGGAACCATCCGCTTGCCTTTTGTGTCTTACAAAGACATGGTGTTTAGAACCAAAGATCTCTAATTTGGACTCATCAGACCAAAGGACAGATTTCCAATGGTCTAATGTCCATTCCTTGTGTCCGTTGGCCCAAGCCATTCTCTTTCTCTTGTTGTGGCTTCTTTGAAGCAATTCGACCATAAAGTGCAGATTCACGCAGTCTTCTCTGAACAGTTGATGTTGAGATGTGTGCGCTACTTTGTGAAGCATTTAGCTGGGCTCTTATCTGTGGTGCTGTTGGCTTGTGGTTTCTCAGGCTGGTAACTCTGATGAACTTATCCTGAGCAGCAGAGGAAACTCTTGGTCCTTTCCTGGGGCGGTCCTGATGAGAGCCAGTTTCATCATAATGTTTGATGGTCTTTGTGACTGCACTTGAGGAGACTTTCAAAGTTCTTGAAATTTTTCTGATTGATTGACCTTCATTTCTTAAAGTAATGATGGACTGTTGTTTTTCTTTACTTAGTTGAGTATTTAGAACATGCTCAAAGTAGGGCTTTTCAATGTATACCAACTCTGCCTCTTCACAACACAACTGATGGTCTATGATAGATAAAGAGGGCAAGAAATGAACTCTTCATCAAGGCACAGCTGTTAACTGAAAGCCATTACAGGTGATGACCTCATAAATCTAACTGACAAAATGCCCAAAAAAAGTGAGAAAGTGCAAAACTCTCGTCCAAGCAAGACCTGTCTGGTTTGAAGAACCTAAAATATAAAACATATTCTGGTTTGTTTAACACTTTTTTGTTTACTTAATAATTCCACATGTATTTCTTCATAGTTTGGATCACTTTAGTATCAATCTACAATGCAGACAATTTTTAAATAATGAGAAACTGCTGAATTAGAAGGTGAGTCCAAATGTTTGACTGGTGTGTGTATGGCACACTCACTTGTGCCTGGCTTACAGGTGACTTTTCTTCCTGTGCTTTTATGAGGTAACTTAAAACAAGCAAGTGAACAATATCAGCCAGGTACACTTACACTTGTTTATGTTGTAGTTCTGTATAAAAAAAAACTGTGGGGTTATATTGGATTATTTTCAGTCTTGTACTTTTTAATGTAATAGATTTGTATTCCAGGATTCTCATTGAATATAATCATTCTTCTCGCAGGATACGCCTATAAAGGTGAAGTTACAGATTCTGTTGCATAACTGAAAGGTTTTTGTTTGTGTGAAATTACTTGTTTGTTTGTTTTTTACATACATTTTTTTGTGTGCTAAAGGGGATACAACTGTGCATTAACTCACCACTGGCCTTTTTTTCACTTTTTGTATTTATTTTATAATGATAAAACAAACCCTGCTCTACTGTATGTATGTAAAAGCTTTGTGTGGATTGCATGTGTGGGTCCAACTCTTTGTGCAACATGCACATTTTCTTTCTGCTCAGTATTCAAGGTGTGTAGTTAAGCTTTGCAAAAAAATGTTACTAAGCCATCTATGATCATGATAGATATATATTACATATACATTTAAAGACTATAAGAAAAAATGGTTGCACTGTTTCCTGAGAACAAGAAGGTGTTTCACAGTTTTCATGTGGAATTTCCACACGCTTGTTACACTTGTGGAGATATCCAAAAACATACTGACTGTACAATTCCGGAAAAAATACCGTGTTGCCTCGTGTCCAGCTGGGTGTCCCCACCCAGCTGTTTCAGTTGGAGGGATAATATTTGTTTACAGTGTAGAACAATAAATTAACATGTATTTGCCTGTCAAAAAAGTCATTTTTTTCCTATTTACTGTAAAAAACAGAATAACAGTTACTCCAGAACATGGGCATTTTCCTTCAAAGTGCATTAATAAATTACAATCATGAGGACATTAATTGCTTTCCTTATCTTTCTTGTTTTTTTTAAGTTGTCTTGTCCTAATCAGTCCACTAGATGGTACTGTTTTAAAGATAAAAACATATAATTACCCGCATCAACTACATAAGGTGTCCTTTTCATTCAGTCGACATGCAGGTACATGAAGGAATTTATTGTATGATTGCAGCGCTGCATGAGAGGAACTTTGACCTTAACCATATCATTTCACAGGAAGTTTGAGAGGGCGGTGAGACGTCAAGCGTGTCCTATTAAAATTCTCCCTCCGAGCTCTGGGAGCCAATGAGAGCCAGGGGACCGGTGTCCATGTTGGCGTGCACAAGGGCGTGTTGTCTCTATTTAAACCGTTGGCTTTGCACGGATTACGCAGACACAGCTTACCTGAAAACGATTGTCTTGCAACGCGCTGCTGCACCAGGTAAAATATTTAAAACTGTCTCTGTTTTATCTGCTGATACACTCGAAAAGTAGCCTACACGTGATAATTGCTAAAATAAAAATGCAATGGAAACGTTCTTTTTAAAGTTTTTTTTATTTATGTGCTTTATTAAAGGATGAAATATAGCATGCAACGTTTTGGTGTAGACTGTCCAGCTATTTCAGTACTGTGTGTGTGTGTGTGTGTGTGTGTGTGTGTGTGTGTGTGTTAATGACTGCGCACAGACACCTGGCAGTGCTTGATTTCTCTGCACACAGATTGTCCCGGTGTGCACGAGACTTTATTAGGCTGCTTAATGTTCCTTTTCTTAGATAACCTGTCGTGCAGATGTGTCCCAAGTGTTTCTTCTTGGTGGCGATAAACTGAGCCCATCAGTCCGTGCAGTCTATAGGTGTGGACAGCAAGATATCACGCGCTCCCCTTAATGGGAAGGGCCACCGTGAATTTCCTTATACTGCAGTGTTTATGGTCTCCGTGAAAATGTTAATCTCTAATGAAACTCGTTCCCACGCACAGGCGTTTCTGGTGTCGTTCGCCTCGTTGGCACATGTGTAAATTTCCCTTCTCCTTTAATAACCGTACATAAATGCAAATCAGTGCACAGACACAACATTTTTCTCTCACGACAAGACCCGTTTGTGGCTCTGAATGCCACCCAGTGTAACGTGACACCACATCAGAGGTGTTTGTTCGCTGTGGTCAGACAGAGGAGCAGGTACAGTATGGTTCACATAGGTCTGGCTCAGCTTTTTATTTTTTTTTTCTAGCTCAGGTGGAGCTGCTGTGTGTACCTGTATCGGCATGCACTGCAGACAAGATCTTATCCTGTCAGTCTGATTGTGCAAGTGCACAAATGTCTTTCCCCATTTCTCTCATTTAGATCTTATCCAAAATGAGCGACAGCAACCCGGTCAATCAGGAAGTGGAGCAGTTTAACAAGCAGAAGCTAAAGAAGACTAACACACAAGAAAAAAACCATCTTCCAACAAAGGAAGGTGGGTCTTTCAGACAACAGAAGTGTGCCCTAAACATGTCTGTCTCATACAGTTCTTTCACCTGTCACCTTTACTCCAGCTTCGGGGTTGGTTTGACTCCTCCCTGACTATCTTTTTGAAAGGTAACTGCAGATATTGCAAAACAGGCTACTTGAAGGACCACACCCATCTACTCTGTGCCACTGTGGGTGGGAAATGGGAGCGTTTTTCGAGCAAAGAAGCGGCAATCCTGATCATAAACTGCACAGTATTAAAAAGCCACTCTTCAGCTCTGGCGTGACACGAAGCTGCAGGAAGAGGAGAACGAAAGTGTGTCAGAATGCTCATCCTTTCCCTCCTGAGGCCGAGAGGATCCCTGCTGTCTCGCTCAATCTTTCTTAATCTGAACACAGCCCCGGCTACTGTGAGAGGAGAAACGGGCGGCACTGTTGGTGCACGCTGGCCTTTTATGAGCTTTAAAGGCTTTTTTTTTGTTTGATGTGGACTACTGCAACATAAATCTGTTAAAGCGGCAGCACTGCCTTTCAGACTTGGCTTACTTTTACATTAACGTTTCTCGTGGCTTCATTGGGATGCGTTTCAGCTTAGGTGACGAGCATCGAGAAGTGGATTCATACTTCTGGATGCAAAGTAGAGAGGCGATCTCATTTGTCCTATATTAACTTTGTGGCAAATTAAAGATTGAAGTGTCATCGTGCACTTTTTCTGGTGTTTCTCACTGACCATGTGTTTTGTTGTTTGGTTTTTTTAGTGTGGTTGTGAGCTGCTCAGAGGCACAGGGGACACACGAGCCTTTGTGTTGTGCTTATCAGTTAATGTTACTTCATGCATTCAGAGTTTAAAGCAGAAATGCCAAAAGCGAAAGGAAAATGTTAGTGGGTCGGATGTACGTAGTTTGCGACTGCGTCTTTTGCAAAACAAGTGCCCGGGGTGTGCGTTCACACACGGAGACGATCCATTCAGATGCTGCCTGATTTCTAGAAGTGAGTGGATGCCTCCGAGGGTGCTAACAGAAAAACGTGCCAAACACCACTTCAACACTGTTTGCATAGATACAGAATCTGCATCACAACCAGAGATCAGCCATTTATCAAGCTGATACTTTGAGTGAAACGAGGAGAAATTCAGGCTTCAGTTCAAACCCATGAGTAGGATTCACTCTGACACCAGTGTTTTTGATTGTGTTTTTTGAATAAATGCATATAGGCTGATAACTCCACCTAAATGCTAAACTCGTGCCTGTTTTTTAGAAATTGAAGCCGAGAAGAAGGCCATGAAAGAGGACGGTAATTGAAGTGAGCCATGATTCGTCTCCTTCAGTCCGGCCCTGCTACCTGCTCGTCTTCCAACTGGGAGTCCAACCATCT
>VOQJ01014034.1:7451-17964 GCA_015052665.1 Apistogramma diplotaenia | reverse complement strand
ACAAAGATTTTGTAATTTTTTATAGTGGTTTTCAAAGTGGCTATTCACTTTTTTTTTTTTTAACTCACTGCATTGAGTTAGTCCCATCTCAAATATCCAGTGGAACCAACTCATAATCCTAGATGACATCCAAAGGGTTGAACTTGTGCTTAATACGTTTCCATTTTTAAGAGAGCGTATGGTGAAAGCATTGAATTGACATTATCGCTTGATAAAATCATGAATAATAAATCCTGAATGTAATAATATCGGACAGTGTGAAATTTAAATGACAAATACGACAAAATCAAAATGGTA
This sequence comes from Apistogramma diplotaenia, assembly GCA_015052665.1. NCBI lineage: Eukaryota > Metazoa > Chordata > Actinopteri > Cichliformes > Cichlidae > Apistogramma > Apistogramma diplotaenia. Next base: position 17,667 of record VOQJ01014034.1, on the reverse strand, counting down.
AAATGGGTTTTGCTGACGCCTACCTTGAAAATTTAATCTTGAGACTTTCTCAGACTTCATAAATATAGTCCCATCCCTTCAACAATTTGACAGCAACCAGGAATTTCATAAGTAGAGCAAATAAAAAGATCTCATGCATGCTTTTCATGCACTTGCACAATCACCATCTGAGAGTGATTTTCGGGAGACTGCCGAGGAGTTTGGAGCCCGTTTTCTGGACCTCTGCCTGTTCATTCAACTGGGTCACCACAGACGCAAAAGCACACAAAAGCAACTTCATAATGCTGTCATTTGGCACCTCAGCACAGAAAGGAAATAACAGACAGTGATCTGAAAAATGGAGCTACACTATCTGGCACTGCCACAGTAATTCCCTTTGTCACACCAGAAAAGCTGTGCTTGCCTGCAGAGAATGTTGTTTGTGGGCAGGAATGTAAAAGATGAATCAAGGAGAGGCATGCTCCCTTTCTTCTAACAATACAGCAAACTTCAGAAGGTCCGGCTGGCATGTTTACTGTGAAAGAACCAGTGACCTTTGTTGGGTATTAGAAGTAATTAATCAAGCAGTCTTTCTTCAGGAGGAGGAGAGGTTGGCAAATCTAAGTACAGACATGTCTCATGAGTAAAATGAGGCATTATATGCAGTATGTGCACTATATTGTGAGATCAGAAACTGATGTTGGATGAGAAGGCCGGGCTCACAGTCTCCAGTGGTGGCGTGCTTTACACCACTGCATTGTGCGTGGTGATGTAAGGCTTGGATGCAGCTGCTCAGCCGTGGAAACCCGCTCCATGAAGCTCTGGAAACACTGTTCTTGAGCTAATCTGAAGGCCACAGGTCATTCTTTCACTGATGTCTGTAGGAGCAGTCTGCAGGCCTAGCTGCTTGGTTTATACACCTGTGGCCGTGGACGTGACTCGAACACCTGAAATCAATGATTTAGTTATGTGCTGTTAACAGTGCAGCATGCAACATCTTAACAACAACCTCTTTACCTTTAGAAAAGAACTATTCAAATACAGATACATGCTTAGATGAGCATGTTCCCCATCGGTTTCCAAGGCTGCAGGTCTCTCCCAGTGCACTGCCAAGCAATGGAATCTGATTCTATTCTTTTTAACTCGATTAAATCTGTTCTGCACGTTCATTTCAAAGGTTTTGTTTTGGGGCTTTCACTGAACCTCCAAAGCAGCAACATAAATCGAAGCAGACAGGAGCATGTGCCTTCAATTTGTCAATAAGTTCTGTGAGCAAATTTCCAAATGATACATTTGTATTACATTACACAGGCATTGCATTTCTCATCTTATCTTTCTTCTCTGCATCAGTTTGTAATAAAGACACAAAGTAACATTGATCAGGAAGACAAAAAAAAAAGTTAACTATCAAATTAATCCAAATCTTGTAAGGCCTTTATCTGCCTAGCTCAATCAATGCAGTCATTTCAGTTCATTATCAGACTGCTGGTCCACAGAAGCAAAAGATCAAATAGATAAAAGTGTGTTTTATATGCATAGAGGCACAGTAGAGAAGTCACAGTAATGAATAACAATGCATGTAATAAAAAAGTGTCCTATTAAAAGAGCTTTAATAGGAGATCACATGCATTGTTCTGTGGCCTTTGTTTAGAAATCACATGTCCAGCATCAGGAGGTAAAACAAGAATAAATCTGATCTTTCAGTCTTTTCTGGCAGTAAGTGGTATTATTTATAGCGCACCTACGTGGCTAAATGTGGCAGTTCTGACTGAAATCCATCCAGCTGTTTGCTTGAAGGTTAATTAGAGGTATCACAGCTGGCTCCAACTGCGTGATTCCAAGGTTTATTATTCCAACTTGTTACTGAAGGACACCCAGAGTAAGAAAAGCACATGTGACGTAACAGTTCACCTCCTCCTCCCTAAAAAGATGTTGTAGGCAGAGGATGATTTTTTTCCTGTGTCATGACCGAAGGGGCTGTTTTGGTCATTAAAATATTTGACTTTAGAGAAATGATACATACCAGACGTTTAAAGTAGATGGAATAAATAAACAAGCTTTGGGTTAATCCTGCAGGGACTGTAGCAGGACTGGGCAGATGCAAGGTACACTGCCACAAGCTGTGTTTTTAAATCTGGGTTTAAATATATTCTGTTATGAAGCTGAGGATATAAACTAACTTTATTTTTACATCTACTGCTCCAGAACAAAGCCCAAATGCCAGAATTTAAATCAGATTATCACTATAGGAGTAGTTAATCCTGGGGGAGCCGTGCTACTGTCCCGTCTGCAGCTCTATTATATTTATTCAGTGGCTCCGAGCCAGGCTCTCCAGGCCAGGAGGACACGCAAGAAGACGGGATGCATATCAATGTTCACAAGATGTTGACTGAACTGCTTCTCTGAATTTAGTTTTATTTATTTATTTTTGTTGTCCTTGTCTTTCCTCCCTACAATAGTGCCTTTCTGCTCGCTCGTGATGATGCTGTATTGTGTCTGCTTTTCTTTATTTAAATGCTAAATGGCCTGCACTTACAGGCCTTTTCTTCTTCGCCGTACTCAAACTGCATCGCTTCGCCACTTTGTTTCTCATTCACTTTTTCATGTGCACTTGCACGCAAGGTTCTTGCTCGCCACCGGGAGCAACTAGTTTAGTATTTTGCCCAAGGACAAGCCGGGGGTTCAATCCCCCAACCGTGCTGCTAGCGTAAAAGCCGCTCTGCCACCTGAACACAGCCGATGGCTTCATTTCATTTCATTTAAAAAACTATTTAAAAATCTATTCAGAGAAATGCAATCAGATGTGGTGTAAACTGCCAAATAAGATATCAAAGCGAACATCTTCCCAAAAGCTTTTTAGGAATTAGGAGAAAAAAAACATTATCTTTAAGTGATATCAAATCCATTTTCATCTCATCGGATCCTATTATGGGTAACGAATGGGAATCATAAGCAAAACCTGGAGTCTGTTAAGTGTTAATTGCCTGAGCTTCCTGAATTATTGATTCTAAGTGAGGTTTAAGGATTGAGTTCAGCACTCATTAGTCTTCAGCAGAGTTGTCCATGGAGTCAGGAACTCTGGAGAACCTCTAATCAGTGTGATCATCACGGGTTGGAGGCAGCCCCCCCTCCCCTCCCCATCCTTTTACATGCTGTGTGTTTCTGCTTAAAGAGGATGTTAATAAAAAGGTGACTTCTCGTCATGCATGGTCTCTTCTCCCCCCCCCGCCTCTGTTCAAGTGCCTGTCCTCATCTCTCTCCGCTAGTTTGCTTTCTCACTTCCCTCCCTTTCTGTCGTTTCCCTCTTTGGCATTTACCTCTGTGTTTTATTGAGAGATATTTATGATCCTGACCTTTTCAGCAGTAAGCTAAAAGTTAAATACACCATGCTCTCTATTGATCTTGTGCAGGGCAATTAAAAGTCTGTATTATGGAGGAAGAAGGCTGATAGAAAATCATTTTTACTTACAGCAGGTGTCTTTGCCACACTCGATTATTGCCTTTAGAGGAGATAAATTATTTTTATTTTTAAAAGTCAACAGAATGGAAAAGGGGGCTTTATTTATTCTGAACCTCCAGCTTAAATAGCAGAGCTTGTCAAAGGTTGGTGTGATGGTCAAAAACGGCACAGTTTGCTCCATCACATCCTGTCTGCATGCAACTTTCTTTTTTTTTTTAGGAGACGGATGATTCTGGGCCATCTTGTCTCGGGGAGTCCAATGATGTGAGTCACTGGAGTGTAGCAGGTTTTACACCAGCACAATCAGCTACTGGATGGGGAGTTTGGCCTGCTGAGTATGGAAATGAGCTATTGACATCCTCTGTCATCTCTCACTATGTGCTGGCAATGAAGAGCTCCGAATCTGTCATGGCAGCGCTATTGTTCCCACAACAGCCTAATGGCCCTGCCACAGAAGCCCATCCCTCTAGATTTTAGCACACTTTTGTCATTGAAATCACACTATGGATCTGATTTCCATCCTCTCCCAAACATATACACACATTTGAGCGCGTTCATTGCCCCTCACCACGATTGTGTGTATATTTAACTGTGGCGGGGACCGAAATACTCGGGGCTGAGATGAAATGTTTCTGTGACAGTTCCAGTGACTACACACACCTGCTCTGTGACACTGATGGAAATGACAGAGCTGCAGGAGTGCCTAGAGGTCAGCGCGCTCTCAGCTCCGCTGCCACTTGGCAACATCTGCAATCCTGCTCTAAGGAAGTGTCACTATTGATTTGTGTCAGTGAGGTGACAACACAGCACGGCCAGGCCACTACAAGAGCACACAATCCATACACAACTGTGTGTGTGTATACATTACGCTCCCTCCTTTCCGTGTGCACACCTAGAAATACAAACACTTGAGCCTTTATTCTTTAATCAGCCTGATCATGCTCTCGTATATGCAGCGATGTGCTGAGGAGTTGAGCACACGCGAGACTCAGAAGCCTCCCCGTGGAGTTTTCCACACATCAGATGGTGATGGCCTTTTAAAGAGTGGTTTCATGAATTGAGAAAAGCATCAGATCGGATCAGAGAGCGAGAAGGAGGCAGAATTCTCCAGTGTTTCATTTCATCCAATATATTTCAAGGCTGATACAGTCTTTTTTTTTTATGGACTGGCCTCTGTGGAATGCTGAACGAGGGGAGATAAACGAACACTGCTTTCCAGTTCCATCGACCTGGCAAAATAAAATCATCTGCACTGAGGGGACCGGGGCTTTGGCTTCATCTCCTCAGGAACCTTCAGTCTCTTTCATTCAAGGCATATTATTTTCAGCCAAGAGGGATCCTTTGATAATTTAATTTAACTGCGGGGGGGAAAAAAGTACCGTTGTGTGTTTTGCACCAGGGTGCAACTTCACATCTTTGGCCTGTTATTAAATGGATTAAATGATTTCATACCTTCACCTCTGGAAATACAGCCATTAATACATCTGCCACTGCTCGCATTAATAACGTTTTCTCTGTGACAGCTGTGAAAGCAGAACATTCAAACAGATATTAAATACACCGCATCAAACTTAAACCCCACAGTCGCTCTGAAAGCTGCGGCCATGACCAAAAACACCCAGGCGAGCCCACGACATCCTGCATAAATAAACTAGCAACTATGAGAGGGGGAAAAAAAGCTTGCTGCTTAATTTGCGCAGTGCAAAAGTGCATTACATGTAAAGGAAAGGAAAAAGAGAAAACCAGTCTACTTGGAAGGTTTTTTGTTTTTTTTTACTTTTCAGGGCACTTTGAAGGAGTAAGCTTTGCAAAAGCAAGATTTTTTTTCTCCTTTGCCCTTGAAACAGTCAGAGATTCAGAGAGTCCTGTAATAGGACCTAAAAATACCTCCCATTTGTCAGATAGCACAACAACTAACAACCATCCACAGCACTTACTCTCCTGCCACAATTGCCCGGCAACAATACAGCAATCAATTAGCAATCTTATAAGCTAGCAACCACACCATCCACCTCAGCCTCAGCCCACGAGCCTCCAACAAGCACAGAATGCATTTATAAAACACCGATCTGTATCAGTATAGATCAGCCTGGAGGCATCGCTGTATAATCTTACCTACACACTCAAAAATACAGGCATTGAAATCATTGGTATAAATCTTGGTCCTATAATTAAGTAAAAGTAGATGTATTGATTCTATCAGGAGACTATACAAAGGTGACTTTTTTTTACCTGAGAGGAGGAGGACAGGAATAGAGGTGAAGGAAGAAGGGCACTATAGCGGGATTTTTCTTCTTCCTCTTTTCCCCATTGTTTGATGATTAATCGAAACCCATTAGCGAGGACTCGAGAGCAGTGAATTCAGTTTTAATTAGTTTCTTTTTTTACCCCTCATTCTCCTTTTGCTTTGACGTCGGGTGCGTGTTATCTACACGACGACGGATTGGCAAACCGCTTATCTGATTCTGCCGGTAGTCTCTTTCAGCCGGTGTTATTGCTGTACTGTGCAGTATCAAGAGGCCGCTACCTCACCTGGGGCTCTAAGACGCACTGCTTTATGCGAAACCATATGCGCACGCACGTACGTGCACGTTCATTTAGCAAGCTCAGCAGAAGGACGTTTAGAGGTGGTGTAGGGGTATTCGCTCTGTAAGCTCGGCTCAGCCGAGGTTAGATCTGCTGGGAGATGGACATGCTGAGATTTAGCAAGTAATCTCCCCCCATTACCAGGGCGCCGCCATGAATGAGATCTTTGTCATAAGCCGAGCAAAGGAGCGACACACCCACCAACACTTAATTAAAAAGATTTGACACAGATGCTGTACTCTGACATAGTGTCCGCCCCTGACCCCGGCGCTAATGTCTGAACTCGGCATGGGAATAGGTTCAAGTAGTGTAACTGAGGTGAAGACAATCCATCGAATCCGGCCATTCTCAGCACTCTTAGCTTGCTCTTCTTTCCTTCCCTTGTTCCAAAGGGAAAACTATAGACTTGTCAGCAGCGACCGCTACTTATTTGTTTTGAAAGAATACAGTGGCATGGAGCGTGTTTGTTTGTTTGAGCTCATAATAAGGAAAAACGTGCTCATCCAAAGTTTCTGAACTCCCGTTTCTTCATCCTTACTTCTCCGACGTCTGAGCTTTAAATCCTCGAGGAGCTTTTCACTTGCAACGGTCACTGCAGCCAGGTGCTGCAGACTTTATTTGATGTGATGGACAGCTTACAGGATTTAGGAGTTGTCAGATGTAATTGTACAGAGCTGGACAAAATGACAGGTTTTTTTTTTCTTCATTCCTTGCCCCCGGCCCTTTGGTCTCATTTTGATTGTAGTGGTCGTGAGAGCCACGGGCTCTGTGGACTTGTTTGTGTAGCCAATGTCATTCTTCACTGAGCTGTGTCACTATTACTGCCCTGTAAATAGATTTCACATGAAGAGGAACGGCGGCTCGCTGGGTCAATGACAAAGGTGGAATCTAAACCTGTTGTCAGCATTGAGGCAGCCTCTATTTGCAGATTTTAAACAGGCATTACTCGAGACAGTCACTTTCTGCCAACCTTGGCCTCAACACTGCTGGAACAATACCGGGTTCTACTGATATTGCAGCTGTGTAACGCAGCTAGAAGTGAACAGCTGGGCTGTGTCAACCTTTGGGTGTTACTGCACCTCAGAGAAAGGCTTCTGACTGCTAATCTTTTATTAACTAAAACAGTCTGGGATGTGACATTTACATACTCTCTCCCCAAGCCAATTAAGCTCTTCATGTCCTAGTTATTATCACCAGGCCAGTAATGGATATTAGCAAAAGTCACCTCTGTTATTCAGACCGTGGCTCTTATCTTGTGTTCCTCGCAGAAGGTCATCAATCGCCACGGTCCTTTTTCACAGTATGCGAGTAGTCTCACATCTCGGCCCTTTGTGTTCCTCCAGACCTGCGGGAGATAGTCTTCGTCATCCAGAGTCAAAGCAACTCCTTCCATGTGAGGCAGGCGGAGAGACGGAGAGCAGATTTGCTGAAGCAGGCACACGGTTTCGCAGAGGTAAGACTCGAGCCGCCTTCCACTCAGGGCCGTTTGCATGTCCTGTGGGAGCATGTTTTAGGATGGATCACCAGCAGCAGTCTCATCTGAATATGAGTTCTTTCTGTTGATGCTGCCACATGGTGTCAGCACTGATTTTATGATCAAATTCAAATCATCCGATTTTTAATTTAGAATCTATTTGGGAGAAAGTACACACAGAAGCATGTAAACACATACATAAAAAACTGCTTACTAATCAGTATGAAGAATTATTCATGGTAACCACCACCCCATGTTTGTAAATGAGAACCGGTTCTCAAACATTTTATCCGGTAAAGTAAAGCTTTCAAAACAAACCTGTAAAGTGTATTTAAATAAGTATAAACGTGTGGTTTGAAATATGGAGCAGTCTCACTTGTAGCCAAATGATTAAGGATGATTATCCACTTAATGAATACTGTATTTCTTCCATGATTTCTTTTTCCCTCCATAAAATAAGAGCCCAGGTCAAAATATCTTCTTCTTTTTTTCCAAATCTATTCAGAGCAGATGTAGTGCTATGCATGATATAATCTGATTAGTTAAACAGTCATTGTAGTGTTGCTAATAACAATATTACATTCAATTGGAGGAAGCGACTGCTCGCCGTGTTCACTCTGTTAAATACGTTTTTTTTCTTCTCATTCTTGGATTTGTCACTGAGTTGGAAACACGAGGATCTGCTGTTGTCTCATTCTCCTGCTCAACTACAGATCTTGTATCCATAGTACAGACTGACTGTGCCAAATTCAGAGAAAATCACTTTTTCTAATTCATGTTGCCAGAATACTACTAATACTAATACTAATAAACAAATAAACAAGGCTTTGGGAGGGTAAAACTAGAAGCACAAGACAATTAAGAAAAAAGAAGAGAAGTTAAAATGAAAGCAGCAATAAGCAATGGGCACCCATAAGACAATGAATGGATGCCCTAACAGAAAAGGCCTGGTCACCCTCGGTCTAGCAGAACGTTGGCTGAGGACCTGTGAAGACCTGAAATATATTTAGATGAGGCCCAGCTTAAAAACCATCACTGAAATCACTTTTTAATTTAACCGATAAAAAGAAGCTAAAGTAAGATTGATGTGCTTTTTGGTTCTGGGTTAAGAGTCTACTTATCTGGTGCGTTCTGAACGAGCTGTTGCAGGAGCTGAACTAGTCTTGGTTGAGTCTCCTGAGCTCCATAACTAGACAACTGAATCAGTCAGATTTATGGACACAAACCAGATGTGTTGTGATACATGATTAAGCTGCCTCTGGTCAATAAAGATTACTTTGGTCTTATTATTTAGTAACAGGAAGTTCTGTGAATCCATCCAGCATTTGATCATGGATTCAGTCATTCAGTGCATTGAGTTGATGAATGTCATTGTGGTTAAAAGGGATGTCACTGGAGTGGAAATTACCCAGGGCTAACATGTACAGACAGAACAAAAGAGGTCCAAGGACAGACCCCTGAGGTGCCCCTTGGGTCATTTTCATCGAGGATGACTATGAATTGCCAGCAGCTATACTAAAGAAAAAAAAACTATCCTGTAAATAAGAATAAGATCACTTAAAAATGAACCATGAATGTTGGAGACATTTCAATAAAACTCAGCATTTTCCAGCACCAGTGGCAATTTCTGTCTAAAAGAAAAAAACGAAGCCATTAATTGTTCAGCAACAACCTTGGTTGTGGTTTGAATCTAACAGCTAAATATTAAGTGTGGCATACCATTTTAATATCTTATTTTAAAAATGACTGGAGACAGTGTTGTCTTTTTTTTTGTCTCCTCTTTGTATGAAAATCACCCCAAAGGCCTGCACTACACCACAATAATTACAATGTCCAAAATAAGAAATTATAATACACTTCTTACATTTTCACAGGTCGAATGTTACATTGCAGACTGTAATTGCTGGAACAGTTTGGAAACATGATTCCATGTTTCCTGTAATAAATAGTGGCCTCAGTTTGTGCAAGGCAACGAGATTTGTCACGATGAGATTTAGTTACACTAATCCACATCGAGCTTTATGAGACGAGACAGACTTGCCACATCATGTTCTGTTTGCCTTTGTGATCTCTGAGATGTCTGGCATTTTAGCATCTGTTGCATGCAGTTACACAACCTAATTTCACAGGCAGCAGCTTCTTAAAGAGGTGTCAGTGACGGCTTAACAGCTTCTTAAAGAGTTATATGATTTGTGGTTAATCAGAATCAAACCTATTGACTGACATGTACCAAAGAAAGCACACAAAGAGTGAATACTGCAGCTGCACAAAGGCTGCTTATTTGTAAAATGTTCTTTTTAATGTCAGAAATGTTAACGCATTAAAAATCGAATCTGGGTCTTATATTATAATAGAAGAGTAGTTGAATTTATATAGCATGAAATACCACATAAAAAACTGCAAATGCAAAAATGGAGGAGGAGGCAGTGGGGAAACATGGAGATTAATTTCCTCTGTTGTGTCTATTTTTTTAATTAAATGGATTTTTTATTAAAACCTTTTATTTCTTTTTTTGGTTACTTATAATTCTCAGTTTTCCATTTCAAGACTCAATCATTTGTAGCTTTTTACTATTACATTTAGTTTTAATTGTAATAAACAGACTATTTTAATAAGACCACCAAATGAACTAACAGAAAAACATCTTTATCTGTAATGTGATGACTTATTAAACCTTTTTTTTTTTTTTTTCTTTGGTTCCCAAATTTACAAAAATT
>VOQJ01014033.1:20067-31747 GCA_015052665.1 Apistogramma diplotaenia | reverse complement strand
ACCCAAATTATTTATCAAAGAAAAATAGCAAAGCTAAGAATACCAAATCTGCTTACCAACCTCTATCACATTTTGGGCAGTCCACCAGCAGTCACAACCAATCCTGCAGTGCATGTTGTCACCTCAACAGCTGTATCCACTTCTAGACCTCTTCCTCATCAACTGGTGGATCAAGGATTTGTAGAAAAACCACAAGGCACCCATCATTTTATGAAAATTCTGCTAAGAAAATGGGAAGTGGGTACAGCATCTTACTTAAACATGTGCAAACACAGAACATGCATACATACAAGGCAAACAGCAATGCCAACAGAGCCTGTTGAACTCTCGTAGGCAAACTTTTTTTTTTTATAATTTCAGTTCTCCAGGCTTCTAAAACATTCAAAGTGCTTCTTTGGATGTTGGCTGCCTTTTGTTTTGCTCTCTATTGAGATGATCCCACAGTGCTACAATAATGTTGAGGTCCAGGTTCTGGCAGTGTTTGAGATCATTGTCAATAATTAAACCACCGCCAATCCGATGCTAAGATTCCCCCAACACCACTGACTGAAGTGCAGTCTTAAGCCATGACAGAGCCTCCATCATGTTTTACAGATGACTGGTGACACTTGCTGTCACTCTTCCCAGACCACATCTGTACATGCAGACAATGATTTGAACCACAATTTTCAAATTGGCTAAAACCTGTTGCCTCTGATTTTCATTTTTGTTTTGTGTAATTTGGCAAACCTCTGCCTTTCTGATCCATTTCCCTTCCTTAACAATTTCTGATGAAGCCTTGGTGAACAGTAGATTGGTTCCTATGGTGACAATAAAATGAAAATGTACAAAATGTACATACACAACACTGGGTCATCCCGTGAGTTAAGTGCCTTATTGTTCTTGAATGATTTATTTTTCCACTTATTGTTTTCAGAAAAAGAAATTGCCTTTCTCTTTCACTATATTCCCTACTGAAAATGATAAACAACATAAATTTGTACAAATTTAAATGATCAAATAAACATGTAGTATCATTACTAGGTATTACACTATTGATAATGAAATGTGTAATCAAATGGGAGGGGTCATTTTACTTGCCCTCGAGTACAAGGAACAAAGCACTGGAATCAGCGTCTCCTCACTTCACTCTCACACACATACAAAAGAACAGATGTGCAGCAGTCTACCCTGCCTGCAACCAACACTTACACATATGAATCACTGGTCTAAAAAAACACTAATTACTGAGCCAATCTGCCTTTTATTGCACCCTTCATTAAAAATTCCCCCATGTTTAATTAGAACACATCCACCACACTTGAGATACGCCTGTCACTGGATGAGGCCCAAGCTATTCAAGCTCAGCACGATTGGCTGTGGTCTACTGCACACTCAGATGCATGAAATGGATGACAGGAGCTGTTTTAGGGGTATGCAGAAAGTGGAACTGCACCTATATGAAATTTGTTTTAAGTATGAAATCATGTAAGTGAGTAAATCCTTTGCTTATTATTTCACCACAGTACAAGAAACTGAATTTGCGTTTGTTTCTTCTTCCCTCTGTTTTTAGTAATTATTTCTTTTTATTAGTGATTTATGCATCCAAAGATGCTGCTACTGTAACCTTCAGCCTAGAGCTGATAGCGTCGGGCCAACCTTCACTGGGTGTTTCCACCCTTAACCCTAAAACCCTCCAGTTGGCAGCTCTGCCCACCAGCTCCAAGTTTCCAGCTTCCTCCTCCCTTTTGTACCAGAGCCCGCACAAGGCTCTCTTTGCTGCCTCTCCAATCCTGCACTCAGCTGTCTTCCACTTGTTCCCCCAAAACTCTGAGTGCAGTGAACACTGTCTCATAGTGACTGTGTTGGGAACCCTTTACACCCCACTTCCTGAGGAAACAGCCATGCTTCCCACCCTTTCTCTCTGCACTCCTTGCTGAGGTCTTTGTGATTTTGACTCTTCCTATTATGAGCCTCGTAACAGCCTTCTTCCCTTTCTATAAGGATGCCCTTCTTGGCTTTCTCTGACGGAATAACCCTGCCCGACTCAGCACCATGGGGTGCTCCGCTCCCCAATTGTGGACCTCTCTCCCGCCTGACATCCATAATATTGACTCACTCCTTGTCTTCAAAGCATGACTTGAAACTCCCCTGTCTAAGATAGCCTACTCACTTTAGTTCCCAGGTCACTTGAATTCTATTTTGTTTTCCATGTTTTTATGTGATTGGTGTTTTTTTAAAGTGTCACTGGGTGTTTTGAAAGGTGCTCAAAAATAAAACACATTATTATTAATTTGATTAGCCTTGATTGACAGGAAGTCTTCCCCTTGAACTTGAAGCTTGAATATATCTGTCACCTTCCCTTTCCTTATGGCCATGCTTCATGACTTCTTGGGTTTGAAACACATCCTGATGCCACATCTCCTAGTCTTCAGGACCCACCTTCCCTGCACATGTGATGTAGATGTTATAGTAGAGTCATCCATGAATCCTCTTATTGGGGGTTGTGTACCTCCTCCTATGGTCTCTGGTCCCCTAGCTTCTTCCACAGCTGCTTTAATGAGGAGGTTCATTCCCATGATAGGGAAGACTGTATATCCCCTTCTCCAGGACCTGAACTGTGGTGCTGAACTTAGTGGTTCTGAATCACATCTTGAATGAAGTAAAATAACTGCTAATCATCTGCCTGATGTTATTTCAGATTTATTAGTGTTCCAGGATCCTAAAAAAATCTTTATAAATGTTTATCAATGCTATTATTCCAAATATTTTTAGAAGAGCAGAAACTACAAAACTAGGATTTTAGAATTTTTACAGTTTTTAAATTTCTCTCTGGTATAGACAATGTACTAAAGTGACCCATAACCCATAAAATTACTAAAACTACTTAGTGTGCATTCAACAATTCATACAATCATTGACCTTTCCATTAACGTATTATTTCAGACAACAGTTTTAGCATTCAGAGCTTTCTTGTGTGCTGGGTAGATTGTGCAGTGTTTTGCTTCAGCTCATCCTGTTATAACTGAACTAAGGGAGAAGAGCTGAACCTAATTACTTTTGAAGAATCAAGACCTCCTGACTTTCTGAGCTTTTTTTTTTGAGGGGGGGGGGGGTCTTGTTATGCCTGATAAAGTTCTTGTACTCCTGTGCTAGGAAGCAAAGACTTTAATATCTCCGAAATCAGTAGGACCACTCCACTGAAGTGACCAAAAAACCCCACAGTTCTTTGACCAATAAATATGGAATTGCTTATATTGTTAAAATAAACTATGCTGTACAGTATTATTCTTACTTTGATTTGATGTCAGATATATCATCCTTTTGTTTAATAGTCATAGACAACATAATTTCTTGTACACACTAGTTATTAGTTATTATTAATAATCTCTCCTCCACGGCATGTCTTTTGTCCTGTCTCTCTCCCCTCAGTAGCAGATGACTGCCCCTCCCTGAGCCTGGTTCTGCTGGAGGTTTCTTCCCCTTAAAAGGGAGTTTTTCCTTCCCACTGTCGCCAAGTGCTTGCTCTTAGGGGGTCATTCTGACTGTTGGGTTTTCCCTGTAATTATTGTAGGCTCATTACTTTACAATATAAAGCGCTTGTGGTGACTGTTGTGATTTGGCACTGTATGAATAAAATTGGATTGAATTGACTTGGAATTGGCTTTGTAATCAGAAAATTCAAAAAATGTAAAACCAAAATCCTGCTTTCCATCCATTTTTCTGTTCATTTGAATTGCATTAGCAGGGGAGTTGGCATGGCACAGCATTTAATTACTGTGGTTATTGTTGCATGTGTTCATTACAGCCCACTCCCCTTTGCTATCTCTCTTGCCTGTGTTAAAAAAGGTTGACAGAGCTGCAGTATGACACACACAAGGGCCGACGATCATCCTTCTTCTGCACAGGTGAGTGTCATTTTTGAAACAAATTTTTCTGTGAGCATTAGTGTAGTAAAATGGTTATAGAAAACAAAGCACTTTATTAAGTGAAGACCCTGATTGAACTGTTTACGGCTTTATTTAAGCTCAGTTAAACTGCAACCAAGATACACTTTGTTCTGATGGAATCCCTGTGAAGTAATATGCTTTAAATGAAGCTAATTAGAGTTGCAGCATTTATCCTCAACAAATGGATCGTCACCCATATATAATTTATAATTAAATTCAATATTACCAGCACAATATATGTTTTCTTTGATCATTTTGACAGGAAGACATAAAATTTTTTTTTTTTATGTGAAAATCATCTGGCAGATTATTTTGTGGTAGATATGAAAATAAATTATTGTGGAAATCTAACAGATCCAGATGGAAATGTGTAGTTGTTGCAGATGTGATGCTAGAATGGAAATACAATAAACAGAAAAATTAGAAGGATGAAAAGATAAAAGTGATTTCCTGACATAGTGCACTAATATACACATAAACTCTGCTTTAACAATGAAAATCTGTTTTAATAACAGTTAATTAATTGCAAGGCAACAAACAGAAGAGAAAGGAATGCAGTTTATTTATCTTGTTTTATTTTTCAAATTAAAAAAAGAAGAAAAAAGAAAAGAGACCAGATTTCTGGGAAACATGATGCATTTCTCTAATATATTTGTTGATGAGTAAATTGTCCACTGGACATAATATCATAATTCAACATTATTTTTGAATGATGTATTGTCTTGTTATGATTATATAGATATATTTTTTTTAAATTATAAATTCCTTTAGCACAAAGGCTACAATACACACACTCGATCAAATTTCCCGAATTTCTTACTTAATAAGATTCACTTACAGTGAAACAGGGACAAACCTTTTCTCTTAAGTGCTGATAATTTGGCATTTTCTAAACGTGTTGAGTTATTTCTATATAACAAATTATTCAAGTTGCAGTATTTAAAATGTTGATGGGCATAAGTTTAGGTCAATACATGAAATACACAATACATCTATTTTATCTTGATTGCTTTCTTACCATTAGCCAAAGTCTTTAATCAGTTTAGCTCATTTCCCATTTCCCATCCATTGTCCCTGCGGTCTTCATTAAAGATTTTCCAAGTCAGCTAGAACAGCTGCTTCTTGCTCACTCCACAGTACTGTAAATGTATTCTGATATCATTAAAGTTGTATGTGTTCTGCTCAGTGTCATAGTCAGGACCATTTAAACCAAGTCAAAGCCAAGACTTTGAGGGTTCCGGTTCAAGTCAAGAACAAGACCAAAGCAATGTGCAGCAGGTTTAAGACCAAGACCAGACCAAGTCTCATCTCTTACATTTTTACATATATGTATTATGTGTTTGTCTAACTGTGTAAACAGAAATTGCTTCAATAAATAATAAATAGTCATCACAGCGCTGAATGATGTGAATGAAAAATTTGACCTTTTGACTAACTGTGACTGACTAAATGGTACCTGATCTGAGTCTGGTTTCTTAAATGAACCCTAAAGTAAATCATCCGTAAGGAAATTATACTTCCCATAGAAACAGAGCATATATATTTTTACTGTCAAATATAAAAACCGACTGAAAAAAATACTATCCAGTCACTGTTCCTGTAAGTTAACTAGGGAACATTAGGCTATGTAGCAGTATGTGGACATGTGCTATGTGATCCTCAATAATGTGTTAGATAGCACCTGGCAAACTAAAAAACAAAATTTCTAAATTTCTTTCAGTGTACTTGAAGGATATTTTGGACGTTTTGGTACCAGGCAGATTGCTAATGTTTGCTAGCATTGCTAATGAATTGCTAATATGTACTTGGCTTCCCTTTCAATGGGCTTCCTTTGTAAAAAATGTTTGACTTAGTCCCATAGTCTGCTGTTTGATTTGTCTTGGAAGAAAAAACAACATGTCCCCTTTATGGTTTAGGGTTTGCAGGTATATGGGTGAGCCGTGTCTCGTGTGCATTGTGCTCAGTGTTGCTTCCCTTGTGTCCTTAGTGTCATTCTGTCCACCTGTTCTTTCCTGCTCTCTCCACTCTCCCTAATTATCTTGTGTGCATTTAAGCCCTTAGTTTTCTTCAGTTTGTTGTATTTTCCCTACAAGCTGTGTGTTCCTTTGTTTAGTGATTTTACTGCTTGTCTTCACGATGTAGAGTTGCTGAGTCCAGCCCTGCCTTGGCTCTGGGATTTTGTATTTTGTGTTTTCGAACCTTGTAAGAGGACCCAGCATTTGAGGTGGTTCAAATTAGGTTTGTTTGCCTCTGCGTCCTACATTTGGGTCCTACTCAGTCTGCCATACAACTGATTTGGTTGGATCTTTGTCCCCATGAAACGGCAAAAAAGGATGCCAAGATCTGTTAAGAAATAGGTGACAACAATATAGTCCAAAATTATAACATTACAAGGATAAAAATCTGTTTTTTTCTTGTCCACATGAGGCTGGCCTGTAATAATATGGCAGCCGATATAAAACACAAAAAAACAACTGTAAATATCTTTTACAGTTGTTTTATGGAAAGAGTTAGTGAAATATTACACAGTGGACCAAATCACTGTGAGCTATATGACTGCTTTGCATCCATAACTGGCTTTTTTTTTCCTTCAGAAAATTGAGTCTGAGCCACTTAATTTATTTGCCGACTTCACTTTCCTGTGAAGGTACTTCTCTGACACATTAAGCATTTTGTTGTTGTCCAGTCATGATTTCGAAAACATACGCAAAAAGTAGTCAAATTTCCTCATTATTGCAAGATCTGTGTTGATTAAAAGACCACCTGGTATTGTTCACCATGCCAAGCAAAGAGATTTTGTGTTAGATAAACCCCCCTACTCCAAGAAAAGCCTTTTCAGGCCCAGGGTCTCTTGTGATTTATTCAGCAAACCAAAGTTCATTGTTCAGAGATTTACTGATAATGATTAATCCTGGAGCAGCATTTCAGTCTGAAGCAAACAGGATTCTGGGTGGTTTGACCAGTTTTTCACTGTTAATGTGCCATGGAGTAATGCTGTGAAATACCTTGAAGTAATTATTTCTAATTCTCTCTGTATGTTTTGACAGGTTTGATTAGACCATGGACAACAGCACGTTGGGATGGCTCGGAGATGATAACGCATCGCTTCAGCTCGAACTTCAGTCGTGTGCTTTGTTGAGGCATCGGGTCTCTCGCATTTTCCTATATGCTTTCCTCTCATTTGGCATCATCTGCACAGTTGTGGGCAACTTCCTGGTGGTCTTGTCGATTGCTTACTTCAACCAACTGCAGTCCCCCACAAACTGCTTCGTCATGTCCCTGGCAGTGGCCGACTGCCTCGTTGGCCTTGTAGTGATGCCTTATAGTATGATTCGAACTGTGGAGGGATGCTGGTACTTTGGTTCTCTTTTTTGTCAGATACACTCTAGCCTAGATGTTATGCTCTGCACTGCCTCCATATTCCATCTCAGCTGCATTGCCTTTGACCGTTATTATGCTGTCTGTAACCCTTTAGTTTACTCTTTAAAGATGTCCCACAGGCGTGTAGCTCTCTTCATCGCTGTATGTTGGGTTGTTCCCATACTCATTTCCTTTGGCCCCATTATGCTAGACCTTCATACTGCTGGTGTAAACATGCTAATTCCTAAAGATTTATGTGTGTTCTTGGTCAGTCGCATTTATGCCGTCATGGCTTCCTTAGTAGCTTTTTACTTGCCCATGGCAATCATGTTAGTAGCCTACTGGAAGATCTTCAAAGCTGCCAAGCGGCAGGCCAGGCAGATCAGTGCCATGGAAAGCCAGATGGCTGCTGGAGTGGGCAAAGACTCAAGCAAGAAACAAAGACACCGGAATGCTATGAAGAGGGAGAGAAAGGCAGCGAAAACTTTAGGTATCATCATGGGAGTTTTTCTTATCTTCTGGATGCCCTTTTTTACTGTCAACATTGTGGACCCATTCATTGAATACAGTACAGAGGTGATTGTCTGGGATCTGTTTTTGTGGTTAGGCTATATCAACTCATCTCTAAACCCTTTCCTGTATGGTTTGTTCAATCGCTCCTTTCGCAGGGCGTTCCTCATGTTCATGGGCTGCAGGGTCTGCCTGCCTGGATCATCCCCCGGGATGGAGTTATCACACACTCGAAAAGAGCCCAATGAATGTGCAGATCAATCCTAAAATACAGATAATATCAGCACATGCGAACAATGACAGCTACATTTTTTACAGTAAATCAATGACATTGCTCATGGACTGGTCCAACCACAGTTTGTGTTAACAGCCTGGCAAAATATGCTTAAGTATGCATAATTGTGAAGTGTCAGGTGGCCAGATTTTCCAGAAACTGTGTCTTGCCTCATTGTTTATTTTTCTTTGTCTTATTGCTATATTGCTATAAAGGGATTTACAGAAGCAGAAAAGCAGCAGATCATAACCACTCACAGTTGAAAACTAAATAAGCTTCCATGCATTTCTCTGTCCTTGGAAGATCAACTGTTAAGTGCAAGAGATGTGTAATTGATACTGTAAATGATTAACTGCAACAATAATTTTGTACAATGCTCAACTAGTAGACAGCCACTGTGTACAGTTAAAGACCCAAAGGCCTCTGAAGGGTTTGTGTTGAACTGAAACCATCACCATTCACTGACATTTGTAATTGTATCATTCCTGAACCTGTCCAGTATCACAGTATCACTTTGGCTTCGTTCACACTGCAGCCTGAAGTGACCCACAGATCCGATCTTGTCAAATGTGACCTGAAACTGAACGGTCGCATTCTATCCTACCAAGTCGCATATAGTTGGAAATGTGAACGACGACGCAAAAAAATCTGATTTCACAAAGAAATTGGATATATGTCAGTTCAGGCTACAGTGTGAACGTAGCCTTTAAGACAAGTCACAATATAAAAATAACAGTCCAAACAGATGAGTGAAGCATTTCATGCATGATATTTTACAACTCAAACATTGCTAAATGAAATAAACATTAACAGTACTTGTTTGCAGCGTGACTGAGTGAACTATTTTTACACAAGTGGATAAAAACAAGGCAAACGTTCTGTTTTGTTCTTTTTTCTGATGATAGGCTAACTTCATTTTAGATGTAGATTTATCATTGATGTGATGTAATGAGTGTTATTATTAATGGATTTATAATATGATTTTAAACAGATGAAATAATAAGCATGCAGGTTGAGATTAGGAAGACAGTCAAGCAAGGACTTCAGGCAGCTGCAGAAAGATCCTGATCGAACTGACTGACAGTTTGAAGGTAGGCAGAAGTGAAAACAGAGTAAAAAACACAACACAGCACAAATCTGATTGTGGCTTTTGTTTTGTTTACTCTGGTAATTTGTATGTTTTTGCAGCATGAAATTTACATATGACAGCCACTTACACCCTGAAAGATCCTGCTTCAAGTGACACTTTAATGTATTTATTTACTCAGAAACATTGTTTCATAATAAATGTTGATTCTGCCAAAATCCTAAACAGGTTTGTCTTTGAGGTTTATTAGACACAGTTTATTTCTATTTTTAATGGATTCCCAATATGAAATCGATATTGTTATACAAAGCGTGTTTCTTTTTCTATAATTCACCATTGTGGGCATTTGTTTGGATCTTTTTTGACTGGTCCAAGTTTCATTCCTGAATTTTGAGAGCATAGAGGTACTCATACAGTATATAAATGGAGACTAATTTAAAAATTTCAACTCTAAAAGCTTTACCGTGAAAAGGGACCCAAACCAATCCCAGGCTATTTCAGATGGCGCTAAAGGCTTTGTTTCTATGGAAACAAACACTCACATCTCCCAAGAAAAAAAGAAAACATATTTTATTTTTAGTTTATTGTTACCATAAAGGGAGCAATGAGCGGAGAAATTGGTTTTGGGATCCATTTATTTCTGCACACCATCAGTTTCTTGTGACCATAAGTCTAATTATGCAGGGAACTCATTTATCAATTACCCAGACTGCATCACAAATGAGAGCTATTAAAAAATAATCAGAGAAAGGACAGCTTTGTCCACATAATGCACTTAAATTTCAAAATACAGTCTGCTAATAAGCTCAGAGCCACAGTCAAAGTTTTGTCATGTCTGTCACTACACAGTTAGGATTTCAGGCAGCAGCAAATTATCTCGTTGGCTTGGCTGTTTGTTTTTTGAAATTGCAGTGCAGAAATAATCAGCACCTTACAGTAATTTATACTGTTCTCTATTACCAGTGTAAGAAAATAGCTTTGAGATAGAAAAATATTGCATTTCTTATATTTCTTTTCTTTTTGGGAAGCAGAACCAAACAGGAAAATGGCTTTTTTTGTTGCATTTAATAGTAGAAAATTCAGCAGCCATCTCTCGTACAGAGAACCTCTATCACCGATAGATCCACATTCAGATCTGAGAGGCTTTGATACAAACATGTTTTAGTAAAACACACAAGACTTCACTGTCTGAATACTTTCTCAGTCATCACAATATCTCCAGCTCATCACTTTTGTTGGGCAGAGAGTTGACATTTCCCATGATGACTGCTGGCAGAAAGGGCTTGTTTCTCCACTTCATAGCATTCATCTATGCAGCAGCACAGCAAGCACAAAAACACCTCTTTATCTCAGCTGGAAAAGAACAGCATCTTCCAGATTTGCTCCATTGCAAAGAAAAAAAGCTGTTTTCTTGAGAAAACTCGTCTCCCCACAGAAGTGTCCATCAGCACTTGACAAAACCAAAACCAAACAAAACAAAACAAATCAATAAAATACAACAAAAACTGCTGCTACCAGCTGAAGTGCATGTTAATATTAAATGTAAAAATGAAAGTTAAATTAAAAATTTTTAGTCCAAGTTGAATTATGTCCTGTTAAGACTGTTCTTTCACCAAATTACTATTTTTCTTATATTGATTTTCAAGTCTCATAGATTTACATAAGAAAACTGAATGACTTTTATGTTTAAAATTATTACTTATACTTACTTATTAATCACCTCCAGTAACAGTAACCATCTTAGTAAAATCACATAAAAAAAGTCTCATCAAAAACACAGTATCTAGATATGACTGCAAGTAATATTGATGTATGACATATGGACAAATACGTATTGAGCCACACCTCTGAATTTTTGTTTTTTTTTTAATTTTTGTCTCATTTCCACTAGTGTAAAAATCAAGCATCTATCCATACAGTCTGCCTTTATAATCATTTGTGAAGGAATTTGTGCAAATGTAGAATGACCGATTTTGTGTGATTCATATAAATACATAAATAATTAATACATTAAAACACAAACTGAACAAAATAATTTTGAAAACTTGTTTTTAGGAATAAAGTTTCATCCACAGGGTTTGCTGAGTCAGCCTTAGAAACAGGGTGAAGTCATTCAGTGTGGACAGACACTACTGCCCCACATAGTAAAGGAGTCAGCTGAGGTGGTTCAGGCATCAAACTAGGATTCCTCCTGGGTGACGTGTTGTGCAGACCCAGGACATGCTGGAGAGATGACGCCTCTCATCTGGCTTGGAAACACCTCGACATCACCTCAGGAAAGCTGGAGGAGGAGGCCAGGGAGAGGGAAGTCTGGCCATCTCTGCTTAAACTGCTGTGCCTGGAATTTAAACTTTCCCATTAAAGATTTCAAATTCTTCTTTTCTTTTTAAAAACGACAACTGTGTTCCCTTAGTAAACTAAGCAATAACTTTCCTTAATTTACCAGGACTGTGTTTTTCCATTCAAGTGCATCAACAGTGTATCCTTTTATTCACAGGTTTTGACATTATTATATTTGGT
>VOQJ01014032.1:13205-46560 GCA_015052665.1 Apistogramma diplotaenia | reverse complement strand
GAATGAGGTTTTACTCATATGACATGAAGGTAACTGTGCTCCAAACTAATACAAGCCCAATGCTACGTCCTGCATAAAGAGTTTCACTATCAAAGAAGTACCAGAAATACTGTGAAAGTAATCTGTTTGCATCACGCTCTGACTTTTAGGTCTAAGAGAAACTGTAATGTAGCATTTGAACACCAAGCTAAAGTCAAACTGCTTTCCTAAAACTGCAAAACTTCTAGAGAACAGATCTATTTACCTTTGATTATTTTCTATGAATTTTTCACTTGAAGATGTCAAACTGTGTCGGTTCTTTGAATCATTGCAGTTTAGCAATGATGCAAACAGACAGTCACATTGTACAAATAAACATCTGGTAAAATCTCCACTTGGTTCATAGAAAACTGTCTCCACAGGCTAAAGATGGAAAAGTTGCCATCTAATGGGGCAAATTCGTTGGCTGGCTGGAAAGCATTTATGGCATTAAAAGGACAAATTGGTTTTAGAGAAATCTGAATAAATGTTAAGGCAAAAATAAAGCAAGACATTAAACTTTTTACTAATCATTTTCAGGATATTTTGTAAACTCCATGAGCTGTATATGAGACATAAGACAGATTTAGACCTCATGTATAATACTGGACAGCGGAGGCTTGGTTCTGACTGAGAAGCTGTAAGGCAAAACTCTCTCAGTTGTAAAGTAGCCACATGCTAAAGCATATCCTCTAAATTTGATTCGATTTCACAAAATGTGCACTATGTTTTATTAAATAAGGCTTGAAATTAGCAATTGAGACCATAAAGTCATCAGAAAAACATATAATTAATTCATATATGAATTTAAGAGAAAGCCTATTTTTCTATAGTTTTTTATACAATCAGACTTCATTTTGCAGCCACTGAAATTGCCCCCTGCTGGCCACTAAAAAGAATACAGATTAAGCACATTTCCACATTGACCTCAGCTTTTACAACTGAAGTCTACATTCCTCTTTTATATGCAGCCAGTTGTAAAACCCTCTTTCTCTCAGTCACATTTAACACAATACAAACCTCTAAAGAGACAAGTACAAATGTGCAACTCAAGATTGTTAAAAATGCACGTTTTCCCCAAAACGTGCATTTGGTTTTAATGTATTTGGCAGAAACAGACAAAAGAAGATAAACGAATTATTTTTCCTTATACTTAAGACCAGGCACAGACATCCGAGAAGCATTTCAACTCATGACTTGAGCCTGGCTTCCTCATTCCAGTGCCTGAGGAAGAGCGATGACCTCCTCTGCCTCCTCTGAACACTCACCAACCACGTCACATATACACATTTACAGTGCAGATGTGGGGCAGTAATGCTGTGTGACCACTTTAAGTAATGACGCATTTTACATTCACACACACACACATGCACACAGAGGTACACTGGGTTTTGACGCCTACTGTAATTATGTTCTGATGAATCACTGTTATTTAATTTAGTGATTTCCCCCACACACTCAGCACAGGATCAGAAGTTACTGTTTCGTTTTCTATTTAGTTTTTTGTGTGTGTTGTTGTTTTGGTTGCTGGCTTTTTATTAAATTCTGACCACCAAAGGCACAAAAACACAGCTAATATAAAAACAAACTGGTTAAGAAAGAAAGACCATCAGTTCAGGCTCAGCAAGGACACTTCAGGTAATGGCCTCTGGTGGTCTGTGTATTTGTGTGGGTGGGTGTATATTTCAAAAACACACAAATGCCCTCTCGCGCTTTGTGTGTGTGTGTGTGTGCGCGTGTTGGAGGGGGGTGGGAGTAATGAATCAGCTCATTGGGATTCAATATTCTAATTATTATTATCAATACACTAATGGAGTCACGTTAGTTTTGCCTCTGTGGGTGTTATGAGTGTGCGTCCACTCACTTTGTGTTGCTTCCACATAATGGCCAGCGGTTTGACGTCGTGCTTGGCGTGTTTTCCTTCCTCCAGACACTTCATGCACACCGGAGCCCTGCAGCTGCAGCAGTACATGCTGAAGTTTTCCGCTTCGTGATCAACGCACGTCGCGGGTTTCCGCGCGGTAGCGGGCGGCTGCTGACCACCACCGCCTCCACCTCCCCCGGTGCTGCCGCCGCCGCTACCGCTTCCTCCTCCGCTTGCCGCACCTCCTGCCGCCTTGTTTGGCGGCGGCACCAGACGGTGTTTTGCGAGGGGACCGCGGGACGGGTGGCACCGCTGCTGGCAGGAGTTGCAGTAGTAGACGTCGCACTGCTCGCACATCACCGCCGCGTCCACCGGATTGCGGTCGCACAGCTGGCACTTCACCGCGTTGGAAGATGAGGAGGAAGCGGAGCGGTTCTGTTGGTACCGCGCCACGATGGCCTCCAGCAGCCGGTTCCTGGGGAAACCCCGGAGCCCCCGCTCGTCCAGGGAGACGCTTCGGTGGCACAGCGGACAGGTGAGGGTGCACTGTCGGTGGGGGATCGCCGGCGGAAACACCCGCACCCCGTTTGGAGACTTGAGCTGGCAAGGTGTGTAGGAGCCGTATCCGCTGTCCGTTTCGCTGTACAGACTCATCTTGTCCATGTCCAGGTAGTCGTAGTCAGAGCTTCCCGAGGCTCGGCTCTGCACCGGGGTCTCTCCCTCCGGGGTCTGAACCGTGATGTTCCGAGCGCACCCCAGGCAGACATTGTGGGAACACGGAAGCAGGATGGGGTCCTTGAAGAGAGACCCGCAAACGGGGCATTTTAACTCTTCTTCCATCGCTCCCGTCTGTGTCGGTGGACGGAGGAGAGAAGCTGTTTCAGTTGGAACACTCCAGCACCGAGTGACTGGACAGCTCCCTGCGCTGTACTGCGCATGCGCTAATAGGGGCGGGGCTTGTGATTCTTGATGATTGATAGCGTTAATTTGAGGGATTTGAAGCGCCACAGATTTCAGATTATCATGGCTTGTAAAGAGGATCTGAGCTCCTTTTTTCAAATTACTTAGCTTTTACATATTTAAACTAACACTTCAATAATGCAATTCAGTTCTTTGTTTTTCATTTTATTCACATAAAATATTGTTTTATTTATTTTAAAGAATACAAAATGCAAACGAATTGCGATATAATAAAATTAAAATACCGTTTGCAACCTTAACAATAAAAAAGGGGGGGTCGCTCCCTAAATGACTCAGAGCTGATAAAATTTAATTCTCTTTATCTGAACCTCCTTTCCGGCAGTTTACAGGGGAAAGACAGGCAAAAGCTGCCATCACTGTGTCAAATGATAATAGTAATGCGGCTCATTTATTGTGACTGCCGCTAAACTCTGCATTTGTTCTGCCTGTTAGTTTGAAACAAATGAAATGTGATTCCAGAAGCGCATGCACTCAATAAAAAATGGATTAAATAAAGTTTAATATCAGAGAGTTTTCATTTAGACTCAAAATGGATGAGGGAGCCGCAGTTCGATCCAGTAACCTTTGCGTTTTTTCTCATTAGTCTTTTGTGTTAACTAAACATTTAATTGACTAGACAGCAGGCGTGACTGAAGTCCCTCGGGGAGCAGGATTAATCCGACACACTGGGACAGCTTTTCCATTTATTAGCCCTATTAGCATGCCATTACCTGAGTTTCAGATCTGCTCTGCGGTGAAATGAGAGCAGGCATCTGCACACCCACATTAAAGCAGGGATGTGCTGTACATCTCTGCAGATGTGCAGCTTCTTCCAGTCTCATTGCCCAACCTAACCTTTAACCATAACACCAGAGAACTTTCCTGTTGCACAACCCTACGTTAGAAATGTGAAAGGCTTTAAAGAGATCTGGAAAATTTGTTGAAGTGAATAATATTATGGATGAACATGATTTAATTAGGCCTATTAAAATGCCTTTAAATTGTTATTGTGCCCCCCAAAAAATCAGGTTGCTGTACACAGCAACATTAGTCTTTATATGAAGTTTTGTTTGTGGACTCAGCATTATCTCTCCTGCTGCTGTTTCAGCTGCTATCATTTTAATATGTTCAATAGCAAGTGTCGATGTCTGAAAAAAGACACCAACTGTTTCATGTCAAACTTCAAATATCAGTTATCTCAACCAGTAAATAACTAAAGCATATAGTTTAAAAAACTGTTGCTGCAAACTGGGCTGAACTGGAGCCAGAACAGTAACATGTGGGTCAGAGGAGTGCGACAGTGAGGTCAACGTTGTCTGAAGGGAAGTGTAGAGTTAAGTGATGGGTCTCTGTGGGTTGGTCACTTTCATTTTAGAAACAATAGTTTAACCCTTCGTTAATATAAAGGTAAGATTTACAGTATATTGGTGTGTTTGTCATTCTGGAAGTTTGTTTCCACCACTGCAAAAGAAAAAACAAAAAGCAGAGCAAAGTCAAAGTTTCTGGTTATCGTTGCAGAATTAGGGGTTATTGTCTCAAAATATTGAGTTAGACATGCTGGAAATTAGACTTGAGAAAATAATCTGAAATTTTGCACATAGTGGCTTTAATGAAATATAAAAAAGTGGTAAACTAGATAATTTTACTAGCAAAGCAGACATTATATAGAATGACAGTTCAAAGTAATATAAATTATGTCACTGCATTAATGTAATGGATATATGGTTATAGGGCTACAGTTAATAATTTATATACTGCTGACTGTCAAATTTCCTGCTGTGAATTCATGAATTCTTATCTTAACCTGTGATAGCATTTGGTATAGTTTTAATTAGAAATAATTTGTAATATTAATTAGAATCTGCAAATTGTTGTTATTTCTGTTATATTGCTAAATGTGGAATTTAAAAAATCTCTTTGATGTGTAGTGGAGTAAAGTGGCAGAACCTGGAAATTCCCATCTAAAGTACTGCAGTATTGCAGTTGGTATGAATGTAGTTACTGCTGAATAAATAAACAATATTTAACACTCTGGACCCACATTCAGATTTTTACAAGTGTGACTTTCACCACATATTTATATCACCTTAGTCCGGATAGTAAAATGCGGTCATATTAATCTTCAGATGTATACAAGATGACGCTTTAAAAAATATAAAAAGTAAAAAATAATTTGCGTCAAAGGGGGATTCTCAGTATCAGCTCTCCTTGGATCAAGATGCTGAAATGAAGAATTAAAGTTCAACACCTTCACAGCACCTTTGCTGAAAAAGAACTAAACGTGTTTATCTTGTGAATTATGTCTCTTGTATTAATAATCCCTCCAGCCTGATGCTTCACCTCTAACTTGAGGCTTTCCTGACATCAGTGACTGTGATGAGATGAGCTGTGAAGCGGAGAGAACAATCACGTGATCAATCGCGTGCCTAAAAATATCCGCTATTGCGCCATCGTTGACTCTGTGATTGTTGGGAAGTGCTTTACAGAAAGGAGATGAGGAACTGCTCATTGTTACAGCAGTACCACCAGACTGGCTTTACTGCAGGTGGAGCAGCCAAACAGATTATATTCACACTTTATCACATTTGGATTAAAGGCTTCTACCGATGAGCGGTATTTATAAATGCACTGACTGCCTAAATGAAAGCAGAGCCCAGAAACTGGGTTATAAGACAATTAACTAACTTAATTTAATTTTCCCTAATTCCGACCTGCCACAAGAGGGCAATGTAGCCATTATACAGTGATGAACTCATTATTATTGCTGGTATAATTTAGTTTAAATGAACGGTTTTGCATAAGCACAGAAATGTAGATCCACAAATAACAAAGAATGTGGTCATCCAGTGAAATAATGACTAGTTTAAAAATACCTTTAATAAACTACCTGCAGAATAAAATTCTCATTCATGTGGTGAGAATGTAGAAACCCTCTTGGAGTGAAACCTCCAGTCCTGAACAGCAGCTGCTGCGCGATACCTTAGGATACAAGCTTGAAAGGGGCTGATACACCAGTGTTGAAAATACATTCAAATTTAAATTCAGCACAATTATTTATTTCATGTGGCAAGACAGTGGCAGACATATGCAAAGAGCTGAGGGTGTGCTGAAAAATGACCAGCCCATTGACTCCTACAGTACTGAATAATGCATTTATTTTAATAGAGGAAGAGATCAGACGCAGACATGACCTGAAAATGGCATCAAAGTCCCCAGAGGGATATATTAATGTAGTAACTGTAAGCCTCTGCTATTAAAGCAGCCTCTCGACTAATGTTAAATATTTGCCACATTAACCTGCTTTATGCTAACAGGTACTAAGAGCTGTGCTTTTCCCGCTACAAGTACACATGTTAAAGACAGGTTTGCTGATGAGGCGTTTTTCTTTGTGCAGGTTGGGAGGATAATTCAGATACGCAAAATGTACCGTGGACAAAAAAAAGAGCAGAAATACTGCCGAGTTATTGAGCAAACATGCCAATTAGCGTTAGCATGCTAATGCTAACACCCCGCAAAATAGAATTGGCACTATATAAATTGAACTGAACACTTTCTGGTTAACAAAATGAGTATTCTGCATTGTGTATAATGGTTTTTATTAATTTCCATGTGTCGCTGTCAAACAAACACTGAATAACAGAAGACATTTCTCTTCAGTCGTCCTTGTTAATCACTCCTTGTGCGCTTGAATACTTTAGTGTCTAATAATCATCCAACACGTGGCCTGAAAATGAAAACTTTCAAATAAAATTAAGTGTCACCATTATGGTGAGCACAGTGTGTTTCATTAGGAGCAGATATGCGTAATAATGTGGCAACAAAAATGGAAACATCACCATTTCTGTGATCAGTACATTTATCAGCCTCATGCCTTTGTTGCTCCTCTTTCGTGGATTTGAAGAACGTGTAAGAATGCACTGTGATAGATTTTTGAAGGCGTACGAAAGTCAGCTGATTTTTTGTAATTATCCAATATCTATATATTTTTATGAAAAGTAGAAACTCAAGTGCAAAGCAGCATCTTACAAGGTGACTACTTCAAGCCTTTTGAGTTTAGCGGTTAGCTCATTTTTGTGCATGTAAAACCCAAAGTTATTCTCTCCCATTTGTCATCCAGTCCATCAGTGTAATATCTTAGCTGGTGACAGGCATGCCATTAAAGAAAAAACAGTTGCCATGGTTTTGGATCTGGTAGAAATGTGTGAGGTTTTGTTACTGAATGTTTCCTTGTTTCGGACTAACTGACACATCAAAGCAGGCGAGGCTTTGTGGGAGCCAGGATGAGTCTTTTTAACATTAAGGTATGCAAAGCTATTCTGATGGAGCCCTCAAACACAACTACATACCTGTAAATGAGCAGAATATGGTTACTTTAAGGTTTATGTATCTAGAGATTTCCTGTCCTGCAGCATTAAAGAACCAAAGGTGTTGTGTTCATTTCTGAAATGGGAGTTGACATTGAGAGAATAGTCATTAAGAGAGTGTGTAGGTGTTTCCTCTGAGCCACAGAGGTCCTGTCGGTCTCAGACCACGGATGTGGTGCTCTCGGGGTTGACTCGCACGGACTTTGTGCTCTTCCTTAGATCCTGCAGCTGCTTGGCCGACTTCCCCACGCTCTCCTCAAACCTCCGCTCAACCACCGGCAGCACGGTGTCATGGAGGAAGGACGCGTTCTGCATGATGAAGGCTTTCTTCTCAGGGTCCTGCTCACAGCGGAGGCTGTAGTCCACATGCTGCACAGCCACCAGGATGATCTCCCTCAGGCTCTCCAGCAGCACCATGTGCAGCTCAGGGAAATAGAGCTTCAGGCCTTCCTCCAAGAAGCTCAACATCTGCTTGGTGAAAGCCACGACGGTGTAGCTCAGGTTCACCCAGCAGTCGTCGCCTGTGTACTGCTCAAAGTTAATGCCACAGCTGCGCATCTCATCCTGCAGAAAGATAAATATGTTATTTTACGATGTCAGAGTTTCCTAGAGCACAAGGTTATATCTATTTAATATGCAGATTTCAATAGAGCTGAAAATGAGTGGATTATCACTGGATTATCAAAGATCCGCTCCGTTTATTGGTTACTTGGTTAAAAACTGATCAACTGAAGAAAAACAACGCTGAGAAAAAGTAAGAACCAAGAGACAAAATAAAAAGACAAAACATGACAGCAAAGTAGAATCTGGACCCACCTTGAGTTTAGCCAAAGCCTCAGGAGTCATAAGGTTCATCCTCCTCCACATCTCCTCAGAGTTTCGGTGTTTTGTGGCCTCGATGATGATATCTTTGTAGCTCTGGAGCGCTGCCTTGATGTCTTTGACCAGCAGGGACTGCAGGGTGAAGGTCAGGTCCAGGCCAATCTCAGTGAGCTGCTGACAGTGTTCTTTAGCCACTTTAACGCACTCCGCGGCCGTCGACAGGCTCTCCTTACTGTCAAACACCTGACAATAAGGGAAACTTGCTGTTATGGAAACCATAAAAACCATAAATTTGATTTAAAGTGTCACACGGCACAGTCTGGCTGCCATTGCAGAGAACCTCTTGTGTTGCTGTTGTGTGAGAGACAGAAGCATCTTCTATATACCTGACTCATTATTGCTTATTTTCACCACAAATATTGTATCATGTCTGAGCAGCCTGGTATGTTACTGGCTATAAGCAATACAAGGCATTAAAATGACAGATATCACAAACTGTACTTCCCTGGACAATGTACCTATGACTCATTCTCAGGTTTTACCACCTGATCTTCTCACTACCTGCTTGCTGAAGGCGTCCACAAACATCCTCATGGCTGATCTGGACCACACCACGAAGGCCGAGTAGCAGCCCGTGTTCCCCGCAAAGTCCATCTGAAACTCCTTGGCGGTCTCCAGCAGGCTGGTGAAGAAGATGTTGCAGAGCTTGTGGATGTAGAGCAGCGTGGCTCCTTCGATGCGAAGCTGCCGTATGGCGGTCTGCACCGCCGCCGCGCGGTTCTTCAGGAACAGCTCGCAGGCTTTGGTGGACTGGCCTGAAACACACATGACAACGAGTCTGTGTGAGGCGGCAGTGCAGAACGTTCATGTCAGGCACTGTAATTTTACATATTCAAGCAGCTACATTCATGCAAACAGTGATGCATTATGGGGATTTGAGGGCCTTAATATTTATTATTGCAAATGTATGACTTGTGTAGCTAATTCACAGCCAACTATGACATGCTTTTCAGTATATATCTTGAAACCAGTTAAGCTTTATGGTAAAAATATTTTAAAGAATTACAATAAACCACGACTCAAGATTAAGAAAAAAAAATACTTATGAATAAATGAATACACAGAGATCACTGCAGGCACAGCTTTAACTGCATCCAAGGTCAAAATCAGACAACAATAATTTGCAAGTCAACTCCATGCAAATGATGGGAGAGAATAAGCAACACTGAATAATTACAGTCAGTCATGGAAACCCTGTGAGTGGGCTGAGAGCAGCCGTACTGTGAATGCTCTGAATATGAAGTGAGGTGACAGCAGACAGGTGCTGCTTGTGTGTGTGTGTAAGCTTGTCATCTACAAAAATATGAAATAGAACAAGGACCTAGTCTGATAAGCTGGGACACGGCCCGTCGGGTTGCTTTAGGACCACCACGAAGCGAACGATCTGGAGACAACTCAAACACCAGGACCTCTGTCAGCTGCCGCACGCGTTCATCCACTTTCCCCCTGAGCTCTTTAACCTTCGGGGTGACCGGCTGGTCTCTGAGATACTCGTTGAGCTTGTCGAGCAGGTCCACTGCACCCTCAAAGTCTCTCTGGGCGATGCACACGTCCAGATCCTCTGGCAGCTCCTGGATCCACTCAAGACCGAGGTTCACGCTCTCCTCGGCGTCTGCCGGCTCTTCGTCGTCATCCATATCGAAGGGATTGGTGGATACCTCAGCTCTAACGGGAGAAGTGGGAACCTCTTCCTCCTTCTTGTGCCTGTCTTTGGAAACCTTGTTTTTCTTGGTTTCATCCAGGATCTCCAGCCACTCTTTCTTAACTTTGCTGTTCTCTGCCTGGAAGATGCGGCTGTCTGGAAACATGAGGATTTTGAACATGTCCTTCATGGGGGGGTTGTCCTTTACGTTGACTACAGCAAAGCTCTCCAGATCATACAAGGCGTTGTATTTATACTTCACCGTGCCACGCCTGTTAGGCAGCCAGGTGGCAATCAGCAGACAGTCATTCATCAGGAAAGCGTGTACCCTCTGGATGGGGGACATGTTGTCCACATCAAACTCTGCAAGGTCCCCATTATAGATAAGGTGCCTGCCTGGGGTGTCCATGATGTTTTTAACCCCTTCCACTTTCTCCAGGAGTGAGGTGAGCGTCCTCTGCTTCACCTCCTCCGTCTCCTTGGGGAAAGCTGCCTGCATCTCTTTGGAGGTCTCATCCTTGTCTGTGGACAGCAGGGCCTGAGTGATGCTCTCCATGATGCTCTTCTGTTCAGTCAGGATGTGGCTCAGCTGGTACATTTCGCTCTCCAGATAGGAAATCTCTTTGGCTGTTTCGATGAACTGTCTGTAGTTCTTGTAAACATTTTTTTTTAGATTTTGAGCCGTTTCGTCAGCCAGGTTTTGGATTTTCTGTCGGTGCTCCTGCAAATCCCTGTCGCCATCGGACTGCTGTGACAGCTGTTTCACGTAATTTTGCGGGTCGAAATTGGGAGATTCGAGTAGTTTCCGTAGTCGGTTCCCCGTTTCCGACATTTTCTGCCGCGTAACTTTTTTTGAATTGTTGATAAAATATAGAAAAAAGTGCACAGAGAAACAGTTGATCTAGACGCCTTGGTTTATATCCGCTTGTTCCCTAAACAGGAAGTTGACACCCTGAAACGTCACGGGATACAAGAAAAGATAAAAACCATTTTAAAAAATGAAAATAATAATTGGTCATTCATAAATGTCAATACGTTTTTTTAATATAATTTAACATATATTAATGGTATGCATTAGAAAGCAGTATTGTTTTCGTTTATTTAAATGATGAAAACTTCCTGAAGCAAACATAAGACTACATATCCCACAATCCATTGTGATTATTTTCAAACGACGACGTTTTAATCAAGTATGTGATAATTACTCGAGGGCAGAGCGGAAACTACGTGTTATTAAAACGAAAGACTTATTCCTGCTATTTTAAAATTATATCAGTATATGCTACGGAATACACATGAAATAGTTTATATACTTTATCTATATTGATAAAGACGAAAAACTAGCCATGTTAAGCACAGACATATTCTTACAACTGAAGTAGTTGTTTTCTTTTTGAAATCCTTACCGGAAATTGTCTTATTGTGACAGACTTGACGTACGGATCTTCGCAATAGTTGAGGTCTGGCTGTTAGCAATATGAAAATGTGCCTGTTTCTTTTGAAATCTTGACAGAAATAAAAAAAATGTATACATAGGTAGTCTGGCAAACGATATTCGGGATGAGGTGATGCTACCGTCTGTTTGAGAAAGCTGTACAAGCTACAGTAGCTAGTTAGCGCTACCGAGCTAACTGAAAACAAAGCTACGTAACATCAAAGCTTTTCTCTGCTGGTGTCATGGATCAGGATTTTCTGCTCGCCATTCAGCTGCAGGAGCAGTTTGATCACGAATACCAGACCTCGTTATTTTCATCAAACGGCCTTGTGGATGATGGTTTCGGGCACAGCAGTAAGAAACGGAGAGTGGAGGGAGCTGGAGGTGATAGGGATGTTGTACCCAAATGGAGACCGAGTCCCCAACCTGAGAGGCCGCTGTCCATTGTGGATGAGTCCTGGGAGATGCTTGACCCCAGCCCCGATGTCAGGGCCATGTTTCTGGAGTTCAACGACATGTTTTTCTGGGGTAAACTTTGCGGTGTGGAGGTGAAGTGGAGCCCGAGAATGACACTGTAAGTCATGCTATATATATATATATATATGTATTTATTGTTGATTCTTGCAGAATTGTCAACACCGTAATACCTTAGATGGAAAAAAATGATCTGATTTCCTCTCTCGTCTTTTCTCATAGGTGTGCTGGAGTTTGTTCTTATGAGGGGAGAGGTGGACTGTGCTCCATCAGGCTCAGTGAGCCTCTGCTGAAGCTTAGACCCAGAAAAGACCTTGTGGAGGTGAGGTGGACCTGAACAGCAGTGGGAAAGGGCTTGTTGGAATTTAAACAACCATCATTTTACTTCCCAAATCTCAGCTCTAAATGCAGATTTAGAAAAGACAGATTTTATTTTATTTTATTTTCAGAGTTTAGTTTTGCAAGTCAGTTTGTTTGTTTCTGCAGACCCTTCTCCATGAAATGATTCACGCGCTCCTGTTTGTGACGCAAAACAACCGAGACAGAGACGGCCATGGACCAGAGTTCTGCAAACACATGAACCGCATCAACAAAGCCAGTGGAACACATATTACTGTAAGTGTAGATTTAATGTGTTTGGGATCATTGTCCTGTTTGAACACCCAGTTCTGTCTCAGGTTTCACTGTCTAGCCGTTGATTTGAGAAGAAGTTGAAAAATCTGGAGGTAGCCTTCCTCCTTCATTATTCCATCCAACTTCCACCTTCCCTTTTATCTTCCCGCACATCAGATCTACCACAGCTTCCACGATGAGGTTGATGTCTACCGGCAGCACTGGTGGCGCTGCAATGGGCCCTGCCAGAACCGCAGACCCTATTTTGGCTACGTGAAGCGGGCCATGAATCGAGCTCCGTCTTCCCTCGACCCTTGGTGGGAGGATCACCAGAGGACATGTGGTGGGACGTACACCAAGATCAAGGAGCCGGAAGGATATGGCAAAAAAGGCAAAAAGGACGGCAAGACCTCAGAGAAGAAAACCTCAGGAAGTGGAAAGCCTTCAAGTATAACTCCAGGTGACAGCTTCATATTTTATATTTTGGGCTCTTTGCATGCTTCACATTCAAAAGCTTCTGTCTCATAGTGATTACTTGTACAAATACTCATCATATGTAATGTAAGAACCCACCATTGTAATTTTTATGTGATCGAAAATAAAGAAAAGCATAATAGGTCCACTTGAACTAAATAAATACATGCAAATGCATTGTGTTCAAAGTCATTTGTAGCTTTTCTTGTCGCAGGTTCTGGATCACAGGACATAAGGAATATCATCCCATTTAGCGGGAAAGGCTTCATCCTCGGGGGGAAATCTCAGAATTCCACGTCTTCCTCTCCGTCTCCCAGGTCACCTGCTGTGAAAGCACCACTAACCAACCCTGTCCCCTCTCCGAAAAAGGTCTTCGCGCCTTCATCCCCACCTAAAAGTCTCTCCTCTCCTGCTCTCTCTAACAAAACCAGCACTTTTCCCTCCATCAGACCAGCTGCCTCCACAGGGACAAAGCTGCCTGCAAAGAAGTCCGTCGGTAACACAAAGGCTTTTGTCAGCATAAATGGTTCGCCGGTGAAAATCCCCAAATCCCACAGCAGCAGTCGCAGTCAAGGAGCAGATAAGCTCAAACAGAAGTCCATTGAAGACCTTTTTAACAGCACAAGCCTCAGGAAGTCAGAGGCCAGAATCGACTCACCGACGTCAAAGAGTTTCAGAAATGCTGCTTCCTCCTCTTCCTCCTCCTCCGTATTTCCAAAACAACAAAATGATCATTTGACTTCCTCTCCCAGTACACCCAAGCCCAGTCCTGCCCTACCCAACCACTGCAAACACCCATCGGTAGTTTCAGCAGGATCCCAAGGTAGCACTTCAAAACCAGTACAGGCCAAGTATTCTACTAATTCTGACTGCAACAGCACACGCGGGGCTGCAGGTGGAGGTCAGGCATCGAGGAAGAGGGTGTGGGATGACAGCAGGAGCTCTGCCAGCATTTTTGACTTCTTCCAGAAAACATTAGGCAGCACTTCAGCAGCACCAAAGGAATCGATAAAGGCAAACTCACCGGCAGTGCAGCTGGGAGCCACCACTGCCGCTGCCGCCGCCACACCCTCCTCTTCTGCTGTTCTGCAAACCTCTGCAGGACTGCACAGTGTTGCTGCATCTTCCTCCTCCTCCTCTTCTGCAGTGATGGTCAGCTGTCCGGTGTGCCGAGCAAGAGTGCAGGAGTCAAAGATCAACGAGCATCTTGATTCCTGCCTCTCCTGAGGAAAAAGATGACTTTAAAGAGATGATGCAATAAAATCTCCTGTTGCACCAAAGCTTCTTAACTTTGGATGTTCAGTAAAATGATGTCGTCGCTGAAATCTTCATCATGACCTCACTATAATATCCCCTCCAAGAGTGCCTCTCTGATATTTTAAGCTTTGTTATACCCAGAGGGTTTTACAGATAATCACAGTGAATTAAGGTTTTTAATTAACAGTAATAATTAACACTCTTCTTTTACTACAACATTCCTGTTTTAACTGTGTTTTCCTTTTACCTTGTAAGACTGATCAGCCCTGTGATTCCGCTGCATTGTTGTATGTGTGTTATAACATAATTCCTGTCTTCTTCACACTGACCTGGACGGCATTCGAAAGCTGTAACAGAAGCAGCCTTTTCTTTGTCCGGAAGACCTATTTTTGCCTCCTCTGGATGTGGACGTATTGATTTGTGGGGCCTGCAGGGTGATGTAGCCCCACCACCACCTCAGGTCTGCATCTGCTGCCCTTCAGACAGCAGGAGATACGGTGATCTCGGCTGCTCTCATCTGCAGGAGTCAGATTTCACACTTGCCAGCTATTTATTTCTGCAGGTCATCACATTTGCACTGCACCCCAGCCTGTGGGGGTCAGGCGGTCCAAGGGTTGTTGATTTTACTGAGTCAAACACTTCACCAGTGATATCTGCTCTACCAGAAATGAGGATTGTTTGCTTTCTGAATGTCTATTTGTTTATGTCGGAAAGAGTTTCATATTGCCAAATAAAATATTTTATTGTTCTATTTGCCTGAGTGCTTTGGAGTGGAACGCCATGCCAGTATCAAACAGTCGTGTGTGTGTGATGACTAAAACTCATATTTAATGATCAAAACAACAGCAAATAATAAATATCTGTAAAAAGCCAAAAAGAAGTTAAGAAATATTTATTGCGATTGATGCAGTGGCTAGTTTAGACGCTGGTTGAAATAGATTATATTTATAAGAATGCATCTGTAAGAATTTTAAACATATTTTAAAAAGAGCACAAAAATTTTGTCAATTGAGAGAGAGAGGTGGTGGGTGTAACAGAGCCATTGGGTGAGCAGAAATACAGAGGCGGGTGAGGTCAGAGGTCAGACAGCATGAGGCCAGCTGCTGATCGTGACTCCGCCCTCCTGTTCCTGCAGGAAGGACTGGAGCAATGCCAGGGGCGTCAACAAGGCATGTTAGCAGCAGCATGTCAATTACCTCAGTCTGCTGCTGCTGCTGCTGCTGCTTTAATTGCCATCTGGCTCCACAGGCACAAAGGAAGTACAGGTAAAAAAAAAAGAAAAGAGGAAGGAATGGATTTTATATTTGATGCTTGAGAAATAATTGAAACTGAAATATTTTTACTTTAATGCATGACAGGTTCTATTGAAAAATCTGAAGAAGCAGAAGTAGCAGAGCTTCAAACTGAGCATCAGAAAGGAGAAGAAAGACAGTTTTAGGTGATGCAGTTTGCACAGGCTCACCTATAAAGGACAGTAGAAGATGATGACACAGTTGTTTAAAGTCCTCTCAGCACTGACCTCAACACATGCAGCAGAATAAGCAAGTATCACTATTTTTTCAAGCACACAAGCTGGCAAGTAAATTAAAAAGGACGCGATAACTTTCCTTCTCACATTTGGCACTAATATACTCCACGCAGAGTGTATTTATAGAGAATATCTTGCGATATATAAAGATATCAGAATGCTTTACATTGAAACCAAAAATAGAAAATTGTGGTAGAAAATAGAAGTACTTACAAATCAAAATATATACTTCTTCAAAATATCATTATTACTGTTAATGGGTCAGCATCAGTGTAGCTCTTGAGAAAGATACTTTTTGCTACTTTGCATATACTGCTGTTATAAAGACAAATTTGGAATTTGGTTTGAATTTTTTATTAAATAATTAAGATCTATTCTTGTGTGCTTCAAATGTGTTTTTACACCCTAAATGTTTAAAGGTTAATTTGCCAAAAGCTCATGAAGTAGCCTTTGAGGAAGATTTGAAGGCAGCGCTGCTTCCTGTCTTCAATGGGAGGAAGAAGCTGTCTTTGTGCGTGCATTTGATTTATAAACAGCAAAACTTAGCTTGCATTGCAGCTGTAATTACCATAACGCAGTCTGACCCCATTCTGTTTGTCACAGGGAGGAAAGAGTGGCCCCCGTCCCTGCAGTGGGCCCCTGTGCAGAGGAAAAACCCATGACAGCAGTTGTTGGTCTTTCCTGAACTGCTGCTGTACATTGATGCGCCATAGAAAGCTTAATCCCTGCACACACACACACACACACACACACACACACACACACACACAGAGACAATAACACGTGCACACACACACACACACACACACACACACACACACACACACACACACACACACACACACTCCTTCCTTTCAGGTGTGTTGTTTCTCCCTGACAGTAATGCATCCTGGGCGAGTTCCAAGTTCAACACAATGTCACTCTGTTGGCTGGCGCACATTTCGGTGCTATTGTTTCCTATAGAGGTGTCAGTCATCTCTTTGCTGAGCTCATTTATGAACAAATCTGTTTAAACTTGCTCTTAAGAACACAACTGCCACTTATAATTTCAGTGGTTAAAAATAGATTAGAATTTCAGCAGTGGCAACATGTTACAATGTATCCGTTTCCAGGTTAAATAGACTTTTTAAATATATTTGAGGCTGTCTGTGTGTTTTAAATGTGCCCACTGTAGAGGTGAGTTTCTTCATACGTAAAATATATAACGTATATCCAGGATTTAAAGTGTATTATAAAAAGAAATGTATATGTTAATTAATTTTTTCAATAAATGCCTTTAACAACTGACTAAATCGTTTCAGTATTAAATGACAAAACATCTTATTTGAGCACAAACTGCCTAAAATCTCAAACGAAAACAGGAAACCTGATGGTTTTGTGCCCTCATACGTAGATCTACTTACTGTAATTTGCTGTCCTTTACGAAGATATTGCTTTCCAGCAGTGAGCTTGAGATAAGCGGATATCTTTAGTCGATGATTAGCCGGATATGGTAAATGACGCAAACTCATTGTGCTTTTGGAAAGGCAGATTAACGCCACCCTGCTAGGGTTACATGCCACCCTGGGGGGTTGCAATCATATGCCTAATCCTTTGATCTTAGGAGGCAGTGATGATGATGATGATGATGTTTATAAAACCCCTGAACACAACAGATTGTCTTTGATCAGCCTATAAACTGTGCAGCTGTGAACTATCAGCTGATGGCTAATTGTTGTAAGAGCAGGGTTTAGGGGAGGGGGGCATGTTTTACAAGGGGAAACACTGTGTTGTCTCAAAGTTATTTAAATACAAAGGTGAAATTATAACAATGAAGCCTGATTAATAGTGCTTTTTTTTTTTCGGAGCCTCGGTTTCCTGTTCTTAGCTGATGGGAGTAACACCTGGTGTCTCCTTCACCACCTTGGCTGTTATCTGAGTTACTATCAGCTCTGCAGCCTGGACGCTCTCCTCTGACTCTGGCATCGCCCACCGAACAGGCGCTCACTGGATAATTTCCTTTTTCGGAGTTGGTTGTGTGGGAAAATACCAGTAAACCAGCAATTTCTGAAGCACTCAGACCAGCTCGTCTGACGTTCAAGGTCACTAAAAATGCCTTTTCTCTCCATTTGGTTGCTTGATTTGAATTTGACCATGTATACATACTATCCCAAAAATGCACTGGTTGGCTGATTGGATATTTTCATTAACAAGCATTTGAACATGTTAGGGTTAGGGTCACATGGCATCCTCTTCCAGTCACATATGACTTATGATTATTATTAATTAAAAAATTATTATTATTTATTCAAAATGGGACTATAATTCACAAATTTAACATTACATAAGACTTGAAAGAAGTTACTGACATAAAATTAGCAAAAAAGTGTTCACTGGGTTAGCTACAAGCAGATATCTATACAATCTGGTTTCTTTTTTTTGGTCCAGAGGAGTCGCCCCCTGCTGGGGGCTGGAAAGAATGCTGGGCTCGCTTTTCTCGCCGGGAAGCTACAGCTACCAAATATAGATACAGTCTATTCAGTCACAGATAACTTCACAGAATAACAAAACCATTTTGGTTTCATTTTATAAACTGAGATTGGTCATTTTTATAAAAATTTAAGCAGAAAGTATTTATAAAAATGTTTAATCCAAAGTAACTTACGTAGCTTACTTTAAATATCCAGTTTTCTGTGGTATACATCATGTACAATACTTTTATTTATGAGGACAAATTATCATGAAAACAACATTAATTGGGTCACTTACAAGCAAGCAAATAATAATAAGACTGTTAGAGTTTATATTGATGAGTCTATATTAATGTTTTTATGCTCCATTAAGACCTCACCTGTGCCTCATAAGGGTCTTTAATGCGTCTAATAGCTCCTGTAAGAAGCAAACGGCCAGATTAAGTGTAAAGATGTGAGTGAGAGCTGATTAATTTCAGTACTGCAAGCAGGAATACAAAGCTCCAGGCTTCATCTATCTGCCTGACTGCCTGGGGGTTGGGGGGGGTGCACAGCACATGCTGCTTTCTCTCCCTCTTTCTGAGAAACGTGTGTGATTCTTTTATGTTGGCTTCATGGTTATTGTTGTGTTATTGTTGTGACCGGGCTGCAGGCTGGGGGGTGGAAGTAAGGCCCACCATCTGTCTTTTAGTCACACTATTGTCCCTCACACACACTCCTGTCATGACCTCAAACCTTCTGTCTGCACTCAGTCACCTGGACACACTCTCCAAATCAACCAAAGTGTTTAATTACAATGTGGATTATGTGTAGAAACTATTTCTATATGCCTGAAATTTCTAATTTATATATTTTTAATTTAGGTGAAAGCACTTGTTCAGTATTTTTAATATAACTGCCCCATTTCTAAGAGACCACATCCATTTCTCCTTGAAGGAAAATTTATTCAGAATTTCAAAAAGCTTTTTAATTAAAAACTTAATCAAGAAATTCATGTGAAACTGTGACGCCGGTGTCACAGAGGGTTCTCGTGGATTTATGTGTATAATTTCCCCCTTTTAAATATTTGTCAGTGGGCTTGTCTCAACTCTTGTCTGTCTTAATTAGAATCTTTGTATCTGTACTGAGATATGATCAACGCAACACATGATGAACGCCTTTAAATTTAATTTTAATCATTTTTCTGCATGTTTTATGCACGGACGTGTTGGCAGGGAAACGCCCAGCAGCCACTGTGTTAAAAGGACAGGAAGCGGATTTTACTCCTCAGCCACAATCCGAGTTTTGTCCTTTTACAACAATCAGACAGTACATGACCAGAAGTTCTTTTCAGAGTAAAAGCCCGGTGTGGCAGGGACATCACGCTCGAAGCATCCTAAATTTAAATGTATGGGAGAATTCTGCAAAAGGAAAAGATGGTGGCAAAAATCTAACTCCCAGGACGGGCAAAGGTTTTTATAAATCTTGTTTCAAGACAAGGTAGCCTGGTGGTGGACTGGTTAGCACTGTGGTGCTCAGGTGCTCCAGTTTCCTTCCAAGTCCCCAAATCATGTTTGCTAAGTTACCTTGTGTTTCTAAATCTGTCAGGCTCTATAGGTTGGGTGTTTCCCATTTCTCACCGCATGAAAGCTGACAAAGATTCCAGCCCTGCTGCAACCCTGAATTGGTTAAGCATTTGATGCAAAGTTTTTAAGTTTCTTCTTATCATAACATATTGTTTGTTGTTGTTTATGTTATTCCTGTTTTTTTCCTCTTCTTGTTTTACATTGTCTCTCATTTCTCTTGTTTCTCATATGTCTTTGTGTCACTAATCTTTCGCACTGTAGAAAATTTGTAATTTTTAACAGGCGCTTTTATTTTGCCGACCGTACCGGAAGTACAATGGCTTCGTTTAGGCTAACTGGACGTGGCGTCGCTGGCCGCCCTGGGCAGAGAAAACCACGGCTGTTGCTCGGTTTGTTCAGTGTGGGAAACTGCTGTGTGATAACAGTAGGGTCTTAGAGCTAGAAGAAAAAACCAGGAGCAGTTTAAACCCAATCTTTTTTCCGCTTAGTAACACGTAAAACGATGAATGGTAAGTCAACGAACGGCACACTGGGGGGAATGGCCTGTATCGAGGGTCTGCCGCCGCTGCCGAAGAGCCTGAGCGGGTTGCTAAACTCAAGCGGCGGCTCCTGGAGAGAAATGGAGAGGATGTACGTGAAGAAAACCATGATCCAGGACGACCTGAGCCGAGGCAGGAACAATGCTGATAACCTTCTAGCCAACAAGCCGGCCAACCTCGACGCTGCTTTGGCTTTACTGCGAAAGGAGATGGTAAACAAAAACAATTCAGTGTTGGTTTTATTTGTCCAGAGGAAAGTGATCTGTTTTTCACCGCTGGTTTAATCCCGACGCGCTGTGTACTCACATTGAACCAAAGCCCCTGAAGAACCTGCTGAAGTTCACGTTTATTCGGCTTTCGGACAAACGTGTGTGCATTTTAGGTCATAAACTATGACTTTTTAAAAAGAGTAGAGTCTGCTGATTGATTCGGCATACATATTTACTATATTTACATGTATTATATTAAAATAAAGTAGAAACTTTAAAAATATCAATCTCGCTTTTTGCAGCAGTATGCATTTGTTTTGTTTTTGTTATGAATGCGCACAGTTAATTAAAACTCCTGCTAGTTCATTTACTTCAAATACGACCCGGGATAGAAAGTTAAACACTGTAAGATAAAACAAGAAGGGAGAAAGGGATCATTAACAGCTTTGCATTGGATGACACAAATTAAGCCATTAGGCGTGTGCTGATTTGTATTCTAAGCTCATTTTAATAGCTCTTAACTTCAGTCTAAAAGTTTCTATTGTGACCGTGCAGGGACCAACACAAAGTCCTCCAGTGAACTAATACCTGCTATTACGCTTACTGAGATGTAATCAGAGTTAAACACTCGCGACACACTCTTTAACACTCCCTTGCCAGCAGCAGGGATTTTCGTACCAGAGCCAGACCAGATTTCATTATTGAGCTAGACTCCCTGCACTCCTGGTTAATTCTTAACGATAGATTGTTTCCTAATATGAAGTCATGTGACTGAAAGAAGATAAACTGTGTGTCTTTTCCCACTTGCCTGTTAAAAACAAAAAAATCCTTTTCTAAATTCTACTGACTCTTTTCTGTGCTGCTTATTTCTTTGCTGCTGTAAATGTTTCACCACGGGTTTGTAGTGGTTAATCAGTTGTCAGTGTCCTATATTTTAAAGACTAAGCCTGTCCGCACGTCCACAGTGTTTGCTGCATTTTTGAGCTGCCTGTGAGTTGTCTGACCACTGAAAAACAATGTGGCGACTCTGAGTTCATACTGCACTGTCAGCTGACAAGAATGCAGCAGAAATGCCCTGTTCACAGCATCGTAGTGGCCTCATAATAGTGTCAGCTGGGTGTGCAAGTGAAGGCTGTTTGTTTCAGAATTAGTTTATATTTTGTTAGAGGTTGAGTTGAATACCTGTTTTGGCATTTTACTCGAACTATTCCTTTATCACTTTTTGGGTAATCTTTCTGTTTATGCACTGAATGTATCAGAAATAAATCAATTTTAACTAATTAAAGTTGATTTGCCAGACAGATGGAGATGAAGGCGGATCACTGATTGAATTTAACTGTCTGGATGAACCAAGACAAAGCGACTTAATTTTACATGCAAACATGTTTGATTGGATCAGATTGTTAAAACGAGGAAATTTAAAGACACTGAACTAAGACAGTGCAGAATTCTAGTCAGGGGCAAAAATGGCCACAGTTATGGAAAGTTGGCATAGGTTCCAGCACTTTTGTGATTTATAACACAAGAAATAACTGAGGGCTTCATAACCAAAGATTTTTTTTATAGGTAACAGTCTTTTCTCCCACTTGTGAAGTAAAAATCGTAACAGATGTAAAGGTTCATTAAGTCCCCAGCAGACGCTGGTGGTCTGTACGCTCTGAGTAGAAGCTAAAGGAGAACCTGCTGAGCTGTAACGCTGATGTCCTCACACCCTCCAGTTTGCTGTGGCATTACACTACAAGGGCGACAGCTACATGCAAGGCCTCAAAGTCAGCAAGAAGGTTGTCAGACAAAAGTAGAAGTTAGAAAAAATTAAAGAAGGCCATCTTTAACTTACTAAAATTGTATATTTTGAGCAATTAATCAGCCAACAAGCTGTTGGGGAAACAAAGTCTCGTTATCTAGCTGCAGCGGGGTGCTTTTATTTTTGAAACCGTGTGAAAAATGCATTTCTGTTGATCCATATCTTGGTGCTGCCGCCTGCAGGTGGGTTTGCGTCAGCAGGATATGTCCCTGCTGTGCCAGCTGTGGTCGCTCCACGAGTCCATCCAGGAGTACAAGGGCAGCTGCCAGGACCTGAGCGCAGCCTCCAGTCTGAGCATGATGGAGAACGGCTACTTTGACGAGGATGACGAGTATTACGCGGAGCCCGGCTCCACTCCCACCGGGGAACAGCCGGACGGGGACATCGGAGACGGGACGGCAACAATGGCAGCGGGCAAGAACGGGAGCGGCGGCAAAGACGACAGCTGGGACTCCTTT
This sequence comes from Apistogramma diplotaenia, assembly GCA_015052665.1. Taxonomy (NCBI): domain Eukaryota; kingdom Metazoa; phylum Chordata; class Actinopteri; order Cichliformes; family Cichlidae; genus Apistogramma; species Apistogramma diplotaenia. The sequence goes on along the minus strand of VOQJ01014032.1, from coordinate 24,025 downwards.
CGCGTCAACATCTGAGGCCTCGTCATCAGTGTTTTCCTGAGTGTGGAGGCGTATTTTGGGGTTGACAGACTGGATTAAGCTGGAGGAGAAACCTTTTTTTGGCCTCCAGGGAAGGAGTGGCTGGTGAGAGACGGCAGACTGTGGTCTCATTGAAGTGTAAAGTTCCAGCTAAACTTCCTCCTCAGGTGCAACATTTACCTGCTTGTGCTGCAGAATGTCGTTTTGCAGCGTGACCAGGAGCTTCATCGAGCTGTACACCCGAGTGCTCAGATAGTTTGACGAGTTACTCTCCCAACACCCCCGGAAACACTCAGGAGTTGTGATGAATTGTTTCCAGAGATTCCATATTCTCAAAATTAGGCAATATACGTATATATAAATATATACACACACTTCTTTTTATAAACAGCTCTACTGCTGCTTCTATATCAGTTTTTGTTTATTTTTTTGTTAGACAGTCACTCTGTTTTTAGGGGAACTTTTTTTTTTTTACATATACAAAAATATATGAACAAAGTTTTATTATTTATTATATAATATAAATAACAAAATATTTGCTTTGCTTTTACTCTCTGCGGACGTTTTCTACTGCACCACTACCCAGCATTTACAGGATCCCAGAAGTTGGAATGGGATTCTGAACTCTGCGATCAGCGCTGGTGCAACGCGATGATCGACTGTGGACATGTTGATGGCGACGCCGTGCGTGTTGCTTCTAAGTGGTGAAATCAGTCATTTACACACGGGTCCGGCCAGAAGTGGTCAGACCTCAGGAAAGGAGAAAGAGGTGAGGTCCTCATACCTGAGTGAGTTCGTGTGCGGGTATGAGGCCTACACCGTCACGCCTTTAGGTGGAGCAGAAATCTGCTCTGAAAATGTGAAATGTTCAAAAATGCTGGAAACAGTTTTGTCTGTTTGCAGAGGCGAGACGGCCCCCACATCCCGTGTGCTCGGCTGCAGATAGAGAGCTTCCTCTCGGACTTTGTGGTGTGCAGGACAAACGTGCCTGAGTTTAAGTCTCTGCTTTAGTATTGCCTGTCTTCAGGCTACATTTACTTACAGCTTAAACTCAAGTTTGTTACTGGTTCTTGGTTTCATCATATGTATGTAAATTAAATGGGGGGTCGAGGGGTAGGATTCTCCCTGCACTTAATCCCAGACATGCCCACGTAGTCAAGGGTTGACTAGTTCGAACATTGAACTTAATGATGGCCGCATGTTTATTTGAACAGATGAATGAAACTATGAAAAGATAAAGATGAAGAGCGAGTGAGAGAAAGGAAGAAAGCAGCTGTCGGGATCAAGAAAAACCCGACTGAAACAAGATGCTGCAGAAAGATATTGCTACAGCCAAAAAAAACTGATTAGGTGTTCCCAGATCTCAGATTACTTGAGAACAGTATTAGTTGATAAAGAAAAATCCTCTTGCTTCAGCTTGGGTACTTTTGACTACGTTCATATAACCAGCTTTCAGAGCTAAAATGTAGCCAAGAGTTGAGCAGTGATCGATCCATAACTTGGTGCTGCTGAACTGAACAAACCTGCAGTTTGTTCATTGTGTAGTTTGTTTTTCAAACTTTTTTTTATTTTTAAGTGGGACCTATCCTATTGTGCCCATTTGCAGCTTCATATTTTTGTTCTCGGACTCTGCTGTAGCTGTTCTGCAGGATTCCTGGTTCAAAATAATCCTTATTTGTCTTATAGTGAGCCGTTGTGCAAGCCCACTGTTCATACACTGGCTCCAAAAAAAGCATGTTTTTTTTCCCTCTCTTCTGATTGGCTGCCCTTCACAAACAGAAGGTTTGAACCCGAGTGTTTAGAGTTGTCTAAAGGCTGAGCTTTTGCAGGGATTTCTTGCTGACCTCGTTATTTGAAACTCTGTCCATGTTTAATTTGATCATCCCTTTTCGTAACGCTATATATATGTAAGAAAACAAGGAAAAGCGAAATAGGTCCCTTTTAACCTCCTCTGGTAGCTGTGGCCTTAAATTATCACCTGCAGTCTCAACAAACAGCTGTAGCTCTAAACCTAGTAGCAACTATCTAATGAAAACGGGTGCTTTATACTGTTATGCATCGGGATCTTAACCAGTCTCATTATAGCATCGTATGGTCTGAGCCTGACAGATGCCTGTGCAGGGTTAAGCTCATTTTGTAGTCATTGTCCTTGTATCAGCGTTGTCCTGTAGCAGATGGGGTGTTTCCAGTACAATATGATTTTGGTCACTAACAAGATTGTAACAAAATTGTGTCTTTTACATCAAGAGAGCTTGCTGTTTCTCAAAAGCAAACTCAACTCAGCCTCTGAAGTATGTCTCTTAAGACTGTTGGATGTGCAAATCTTACATTAGGAAGCCTGAGTCGACCATAGCTCTGCAGCAAAGGTCTCAGTGGCTGTGCTGTCAATCAGAAACAGTTTCTGATTTCACCGTCACTTCGAGACGTGGAGCAGAAATGTGTTCACACTCTCCACCTGTCTGAGCATCGGTCCACTATTTGAACACAGACCAAAGGAAGTCCGTCACTCAGCGTTGTTTGGTCAAAGGTGCTGATGTAGACGGCGTCTGGCTGTGTTGAACTTAACATCTGACGTCTTGACGAACGTCTTTACGAGTCGTTTTGCGGCTGATGATCGGAGGACTCAAAGACCAGCGATTTCACTCGATCGACTGAAAATGTCACCGACCAATGAAAGTCGAGAGGATTCATTTGTCATGTAAAGTGTCAGATGTGTGGCAACAACATCTGGGTGTGAAACCAGTTTCGCACTCGATTTTCTAACGTGAGTTTAAAATGTACAGTGAGAACTGCTGACAGATTTAAACGAAGCAGTTTAACATTTTGGGAAATATGAAGAGAAAATCAGTACTACGCTCATACTGTGTGCGCATGAACATAAGGTTGAGCACAGTGACTCTGTCTTAATGGCTCGCTTTCCCAGGCGTGGATTAAGCTTAGCTAGGCCACCAACCTTTTCCAGTGGAGGTCTTCACTGGATTTAGTCTGGGATGGGGTTTAATCTGTGTTGGCGATCACTTTTAAAGTTACTATTTTGACATACTTTGGGTATGATCCATACAATGAAATTCATGGGAAGATGAGCTGGAAAATTCCCAAAATGTCACACTGTTCTTTTACAAGTCTGCTGATGTCTTAACGTCCTGGGACCCAAACGCTTGTTTGAGATTTAAATTTCTTCTAGCTGTTTAAAATAAGTTTGATGAGAAATTTAAAAAAAAGAAGAAGCAGAAATTCATTTTTAAAAGCAAAGTGTACTCATATATGGAAACACAAGGTTACCATTGTGGTCACATATACTTTGTCTAATGCTTTATTAGACACAGTAGCATATAAGGTGCAGAAAAACCAAACCGTATTGTCCCCACATGAGGACGTAGGGTCTCCAGGAGTTGGTGTCCTTTTATTGGATCGACATTTTCTGCTTCTAGCATATGTACCTACTCACTTTAATGCATCTGCAATTTCTAAGTAGAACCTGAAATCTATTATTAATCCACAGAATCCATTGGTTTTGTTTCCAGTGTCTTGATAAGTTCGAATGAATGTTTCTCTGTTGCTCTGTTGTCTTGTTTTGTCTGCGCAGTAAACCTGGATATGACTCGTTTTTCCAGTCAGATTTCCCGTTTGGGGTCAGTTAAAGCATCTATTTTATTACTGCAGTCCGCCGCTAATCTGAACTGAAAGCACGTTAGATTAAACAGCATAACCGATGAGCTTTAAAACACAAGTCCCATTTTGACCCCAGGCTTTCTATTGGATGTCTACACAATTAGTGCCTTTTTAAACTGCGAGGTCTCGGGCCTGTGGCTTGCCGTTTGAAATGGGAATGAGCATATATCAGAAGTCATTTGAACTGCTTGGCCTGTACTTTGGCTTTTAAAGCTGCTACATGTGGAAACTGCTAAAGTCTTTAGGTTTCGGTCTCAGCCATTTCTTACTGAAGTTGTGACAGAGATGAATTAATATCACGCCGAGCAAATGTTAGCGATCTGTGCCGCTGTCCCCAATTCTAAAAGTTCCCACAAAGAGCTGATTAAAAGCTGTACGAGCTGTAAGAAATTTTGATCCCAATTAGAAAGATGTGGGTTCTCGTTGGGCTTTTTCACACTCTGCTGTTAATTATGTCCTCTGTCAAAAGATTGTTTGGTATTTCATTGGCGGGGACGTAGCTGCTGGGAGCGGCGCACTGCTGGGAAATTTGAGTTGCTTCAGTTAAAGTGAGAGGCTTTTGAAGAAATTGTACACCTCCTAAAAGGACTCGAACATGTGGCATCTCTTCCTTCAAACTGCATGCAGCAGCTTTAACTTCCACAGCTTGTAGCAGCTTTAAAGTCAGCCGAGTCCTTTGCAGACTGAGCTACGTGGTGCACTCCTCACTTGTTGTTCAGCTCTGTTTTTGCACTCGTTCGTGCCTGTTGTTGTGTAAAATCCCCAAAACTGCGACTACCTGATCGTCTTTGTCACTGCGGCGCAGGCACATGGTGCTCTTTGTACACTTACACCACTGTAGCTAATTCCAGCACAAGATAGCTTAAAAAAAGGAGCTTTAAATTGAACACCAGCAAATTGTACCTAATATTGTACCATTACCACGTGTGTTTCCTGCTTCTGTACTAAAAAAAACGCCCTTTTTTCACGATTATTGGATGTGTAACAATGAGATGTGATCTCAGGGTAAACCTAAAATGTTCTTTTTTGCTAGAGAAAATAACATGTTTCCCTTAAACATTTGGATCTCGGGCTGAAGGTTAAACAATGCTGTGTCACACCCACGTATGGTGAGTTATCATTTTGATTACACGTTTTGGTGCAAGTCTCATAATCAAAGAGCAGGAGCTTCTTTCTCGACTCAGCACTTTGAACAATCACGAGGCGAAGACGCCGAGCACAACGAAACAAAACATAGTGGGGATGAGTGCTGTAATCACAGTCACGCCCTCGTGTTCACACCCAGGCTGTCGTGGTTGTGAAAAGCATTTTGGAAAACCTACGACGGGTTGTGGCACATGAATGAAGTTCTGTGGAGGGGAAGAAAAGCCTGAAGGTGTGTGTGTGTGTGTGTGTGTGTGTGTCGTGCTGCTTCAGCTGACCAAATTCTGACCTGCGTCCAAACCTGGGTTTCAGAAAGTGTTTGAGTCAAGAAACACAAGGCAGTTCATTATTTTAGAAGTGACATATTTATCAATAGGTTTATAGCTTGTAACCTATTGAAAATCAGAAGGAAATGAAATTTCATTCATACTTGTACTTCATATCTCTCATCATAATTGTTCATTAAATTGCTGCAATGGAAAGGGTTCTTTTGTTTCTTTCTGTAGAGCATGTGAAGGCCGTGTTCCTCATTCCTCCTGTTCTGTAATCGATTCATGACCATACTGCTGTTTGTTTGGACAGTACTCTGATCACAGTTATTATGCTGATATGAATTTAATAAAGTGATTCCATACTTTTCAGGATTGGGGTGATGTTTCTCATAAAGCACTGCAGAAGTAACGTTGATCGTGCCTTCAAACTTCTGAATGAATCTGCATGAAAACAGACGAGCAGATCAGCAGCTTTTAACAGAAGCTAGAAGAATATTTGGGGGTGAGATGGAGTTATAGATCTATTAACGCAACGTTGCCAAGGTGAATCATTACATAAACGTCCACGTGGACACAAGGATGAACTATTTAGGTTTTGATCATTAATGGTTAGGGATGCTCAAATCCAGTGTCCTGCAGCTTTTGGATGTAAACCTGCTTCAACACACCTGAGTCAAATAATTAAGTCATTAGCAGGAGTGGAGAACTTAAGTGCACACTGAGGAGGTGATTCAGCCATTTGATTCAGGTGTGTTGCACCCAAAAGCTGCAGGACTGCAGGATTTGAGCATTCCTGGGTTAAGATCATTGTGATCCATCTGTCTCATTCTCATGTTATATCTCAGGTGAGGCCTGTTATGATTTGGATATGATGACACTAAAATGAAGAAGGCTTAGACTGAGGTGGCAGAGCTGAAGATGTTGAGAGACTGACCAGAATGGACAAGACTGGAAATGAGTACATCAGAGGGAGCTCAAAGATTCAGATTTGGAAGTGGTGTAAGAACACAACATGACTTTTGCTTTGTCTGCATCTAGTTTTGAATTGTAAAGATTTAGTTGTAAAATATCAAAAGACCGCTGTAATTGGGACAGTGCTTGTGTGTAAGTCTGTGCTGAGCTGTATACGACACAGTCATCAACATAAAAGTGAAAATGCGTGTTCTCTACATTCTCAAATTTGCTACAACTCAAAAACTGGTGGCACTACAAGATGAGTCAGGAGTTTGATCGGCATTATCTGTGCACCAGAAGTTAAATAGTTGTTGACAACCTGCCAACCAACAGCCAATAATGCAGTTGTGCTACAAACAGTATACAAATAATAAGACATTTGCAGTTCTTACCCAAAACCTCCCCCACAGTCTCAGTAAAACTCTGAAGCCACAGCTCTTTCACACCAAACTGCGCTTCCTCACCGTCTCTCTCTGCTGCCCTACTTATTTCTTGGTCTGAATGCATCTCGCTCTGACCTGCATTTAAATGCACCAATCTGCATTTTGGACTTGAGTAGCTGCCGTGCCTGTGCAGTTCCACTTTAATTGATCATTACTGCATCAGGATGTGGTGGCTTTGATGTAGCAGGTTCTCCTGCTGGGAGGTCGGGCTGAATTACTGATGATGATAACACTGTTTATATTTTCATACTCAGAGACTCTATTTAAATTCTCACAAACCTCCCTGAGAGACTTAAGAAATGGGTCACGCAACAATATATCAGTTTCATGCAGCAAGTACGCAGCGGTACTGGTATGACTTGGTGTGTGTTTGTCCTGTGTTGTGTTTAGGTAGAAATCTCACAATCTATCAGTGGGAAAAACAATTTTTTGGCTACTTAATAAAAACTGATTTCAATATTTTAAGCTTTTATTTCAACCATGTTAAAATAATACAACAAAACCTAGGGAAATAATAATCACCATAAATAACTTAGAAACATATATTTCCTGTTTGTATCCTTTCCTGTTATAAACCCTCATATATTTGTTTTATAAACCCAGTGGCACACCAAAAAGTTACATGTACACATACATACATGTATAGACACATACCAAAAATGGAAGATAAGTATAAATAATTGGTGAGACCCCAGTTAAAGCCTTTCTTCCTCCCTGTACCTTCCAAAAACCATGTTTTGTACCTCTTTTTAAACTGGGTCAGGCTTCAATTCATCACTCAGTCTCTTCCACAGCTTCACTCTACATGCAGAGATGCAAAAGCTTTTGATTGACACAGATATTTTAAATTGATCCTTTTAAGGCCTTTTTTCAATATCGATAATGATGCTGGTGAACATTTATTGCCCCAGACTTGTAAACAGTAATTTAAATACAGTGCAGCCAGTGAGCAGAGGAGAACTGGGAGTGATTTGTGATCCAGACTGTGCCTTACTTGACTCACTACTAAAATACTGAAACTTTATTTGAATATTTTACCTGCGATTTCCACCTTATTTTATTTTCTCTTACATCAAGTAACTTATTTTCATGAACTCTTTCAAAGTCTGCAGCATCTATATGAATCCACACGTGTGTTTTCCTTTTTACAATTCCCAAATATCATTGTTTTAGTTTTACTTCCATTTAATGCCATTGTGTGCATGCGACATAAGGGTCTGTACTGGGTCCAGAATCTTTCTTCTTTATATAAATGATATTTCTAAGACATCAGAAATATTAAATATTATTTGCAGATACTTTTGTTAATGCGGGAATTTAAAGGAGCTACTTAAAACTGATAAATGAACTAAACAGTGCAAACTAACAATTTGAAGACAATTGCACCTGTTTAAATTTTATTCTACATTATACAACATCACATATATCTATGAGCTGTAGTTACTATCCTGAATGAAGCACTGTTGCACAGGTTACTAAGACAACCAATATACTATAAAATGTTATTCTCTTGAATTGTGTTCAGCTTTAAGTTTTCATTGAGCAGTGATAGCAGTATTTTTTCTGCACTTGCTCGAACCGAGGCCATCGTGAGGTTTTTCTTTATACCGCTGTGCACTTTATCGAGATGCATTGTGCTGTTAATGCAAGATACTATTTAAATTATTAAGTTTGGCTCTCATCCTTTTCTCTCCGTGGCCTTCATGTGCAAATCTTTGTCTTTGCTGGAGCTGCCTGCATGGAGGAAAAATTAATTTCTATAGATTCGAATAAAGGAGAGATGAAAAGCATCAACATCTCCATCTGTTGGGAAGACGGACAGTGTGTGATATTTGATAACAAACCACAAAAAAACAGCAATACGTTCGGAATTAGAGGTCAGCAGCAGGGTGGCCTTTCATCATCAATTATTAATCATAAATGAAATAACTAGACATGCTGATCCATAAAGGCCAGTGAGATTTTGAGGTTGTTTCTGATTGATGTGTATGGTTACAGTGACTTTTACGACAAAAATTTAGCATTTTTGTGTGCTTGTGTGTATTTGAGGACTCGGGATCCAGAGCAATCCGCATTTTAATTTTCCCTCTTGCATTTGACTATTGTTACCGTGCTATTTGACGTCCTGATTTCCCGCTGCATGAGCGTGCTCTGCACAGCCCAGGTTCAGTGTGCATCGTTTGAAGCCCGTGTTGCCGCTGTGCTCTGGTCTCGTGCAGCCGGCCTGAGCGTCTGTTAGGAGATTACAGCAGATTAACATAATCTTGACTGAGAGAGCAAATCCAAGGTGCGCATCACTCTCTCTGCAGAGAGGGATGAGGCAGATTTGCCACATCAGTGTGATTGGCACAGGCCTGGTCTTTCACAATAACAAATATGCATGAAAGCTCTGCTTATAGAGAACTTCATGTGGTGGTATTTCACAGTTAAAGTCAGTTTTGCTTAGAATTCTGTAATTGTGTGTTGTGATGTGTGTTTTTCTCTGCATAACTGGAAGCCTGCAGTTTATTTTTGCTGTATTGTGCTCCTGTTTTCTTTGTGTTGCCCTTTTCAGTTCACTGATCCCAGTGAGACCAGCACATACCACTCCTGTTTGTGTAGCTGCCCTTGTTCTGCATAAGCCCTCTGTCTTTTTGACTAAAAGGCAAATGACTTCCAGTTTAATACGCAGTCTTTTACCTGGTAATGTTGTAGTTCCTCATTTGAATATGTATATTAGTCCTCGTTCAGCTGCCCTGCTCCCCACTGACACCAGGACGGCTCCAGTGGAGCACATTTGAATAAGAGGTCCCTGCATTGTCTATTCTTAGATCGACTGCAATTTTGAATTACAATTTCATGCAAACATTCATTCACTAAAGCTAAATCCTATTCTGGCTTTGGGGATTTCCACTGTGAGGTTCAGCTTTGTGACTTTTCAAATGGTTTGCAATGATTGGACAGATTGCCGTGGAATTTGGCACATTTCCCTGCGGAAAACCTCCACAGCCACGATCTCTGGCTCGTGGACAAACGCCTACAAAGCTAAGACAGTGAAGATGACGGGCATTATAGCTGCCAACAGTAACTGTAACTGTAGAGTCCAAAAAAGTTATTATTTCAGATCTCAGAATTCCATATTTTAACCTCAATGACACGTAGAAAACACATCAAATGTTTGAACTGATTTTCAATTCACTGATTCATGAAATTTAGCAACAGGTGTGGACTGCAGGTAGGCCAGGTCAGCACCCACACTGTTGTAATAGATGCAGTATGTGGTTTAGCATTGCTGAAATATGCCTTTACTGATGGATGGGAGCTAATGCTGCTCTACACCTGAATATGCTCCAGTGGGCACAAACGCAGCAGAGAGAAGTGACGGGAGGCTTAGAAAGCTCTACAGATTACAGCTAGGTCGGCTACAGCTAACTGTGCCAGCACACCTGTCAGTCAGAGAGGCCTGGAGCTTAAATGCCAGTATCCAGGTGGGTCGGTTATCACCCACAATGCTGTTCAGTTTGTACCTTTTAGTGAAAAATACATTTTAGTTCACTGTATTGTAGCAGGAGGTGAAATGACTTCAGTCTTTTTCTCAGAGACTTTGTAAATGGCTGTAAGGTGGCTCCTGTTACAGTAATCTGATTAGTACAAGTCAGATTAAACCACTGCAAGACCAACACTTTCCAAGCTTCACATTTAACCATCAGTGGATTCACAGTGTTTGTTTGTGTTTACTTAAGATTTTGTGTATCTGCTCAATGAATAGATGGAACAAGTGGATGTGGTATTTAAACAATATATACAGAGTTGTGTGGTTTGTATCTTTAGGTAATTATAATTTTAGATCAAAATCTGGAAATGAGGCACAAGCAGAGGCAGGCTTTGGCTTCTTTTCATATGCAAACAATGTGGAGTTTATGTACATGATTCATCTGGCTGACAGAAGATACACTGTGAATGACACAAGTGGCAGAGGTACTGCATAGGGTGCAGCTTTTACACAACACAAATCCACCCTGGGGGAGGACAAACATTCCACATCAGTGCGCTGTCTTCTCAGCTATTCACAGGCCTGTAATAACAAGCATCCACGTACACAAGTGTAGTCATTGAGCACTTCTGTTAAAAAGTGTGTATTCTCTTTGTATATTGCAATAACAGTCCAGAGAACATAGTACAAAAACATGAGTACACACAGGAGGTTTCCTATGTGCACTGTGGCAAACTTGCTCTGCAAGTTTATTTTACATGATTTATTACAGAAGTTTAGTCTGTATGCCTGTCAAATGTTAAAGGGTTGCTCCATGAGGCCGGGCTGCAGAGTATGCAGTGGCGC
>VOQJ01014032.1:0-13185 GCA_015052665.1 Apistogramma diplotaenia | reverse complement strand
TTGTGTCTTTGAAACCATCTGTCTGCATTGATGTATGATTGTGGAGTGAAAGAATGATGCACGAAATTGTAAGCGCTTTGAGTTCTCAGAAATAAAGCGCTATATAAGACTAATGCATTAGTATCTCTCATTTGGCGACAGCCACTCACACCTACAGCCAATTTAGAATCACCAATTAACCTGACATTGATGTCTTTGGAGCGTCTGAGGGCGCGGGAGTACCCAGAGTGAGCCCAGGCACCCAACACGTTACATTTAGATATGCATATTTTCAGTGTATCTTAACTACTTGAGAAGCAGAGAGAGGAAACACTTCCTCTGCAAATACAGGCCTTAAAATAGTGGAAAATAGACATCGGCTTAGCATTGCTGTACCCCAGTAAAATCTCAATAAATGTGCAAGATGTATGGTACCAACAGAAAATATATTTAATTACAGCCCGATTTCTGCAGGAGGAGCCTTGATCACACAGCTCACATCAGGCTCTGAACACATGAAAGACATTTTCACCATTTCCATAAAAAAAAAAACACTACTGATGACAAAAAATAATTTCCAATCACCAGCAGTTCTTTGTATCAGTAACACTGCAATAAATAAGTAGAAAGTCATGAAAACCGGCTTTCCCACACGTGTGTTTAGGTTAACATCGAGCTAATTCCTTAGCTAAGGAATGCGGGGCTCACTGCAAGTCCAGACAGAGGTAGCGGTTGTCAAATTACACCCTCAGGTCTGTGTTTGGGTCATTCCTCAGCGGTGTGGTGCAGTCTTAGCAGGAGCACGGACTGGGACACATCTGCATGACAGTGGACCCCAGGTTATCCCCATTAAAAGCAAAGTTAAACGTCCTTCTAGCATGAAGACATGTCTTTTCTCTCACTGCGTGTCACATAAATCTTAGCTTAGCACGTAGACTCGTTACAAAGTGAAGAAAGTCCACAAGCTTGGTCACTTGTTCCCCCTGAGGTGGGTGCCACTTCCGTCTGACACCGCTCATTAAAACGTCAACATGTCCTGGATGCTCCACTGGAGCTTCTTACAGGCCTGAGCCACGCAGGTCTCCGACAGCAGGCCCGCACAGACAGCCATCAGGGACAGACGTCTGCTGCTATTCAGGATCACTGGAGAGGAGAGAGAATGATTACTGTACGCTCTCTTTACGCCTTTGGTTTCATATTAGAACAATGTGGAGTAAACAAAACAGTGTCAACTTAAATGGCGAGAGGCTGTTAAAGCACCTGTTACATAAAGAAAAACAAGTGCAGCCACGTAATCTGGAAGTGACGCAAAATTAAGCAGATAAAAATCTGAATTCAACACTCCATTTAACATTTGGAATCTGGATGAAGTTACCAAACTATTAATCTGAGCATCAGAACCGAAATCGCTCCACAGCACCTCATTGTTTGCTGCTCAGAGGCCGGCTGCCAAACACCCGGATTTCTGTTTCCACAGATGCTGTTGCTCAACAAACGACGACATGGAAACGAGAAATCTGGACCTAAACCTTCGTGTTGCGTAATTTATTTATATTCAAGTGCCGGTTCTCCTGCGGTCAGGAGCACAGCAGCAGGGAGATTTTCTCAAACAGACAGAGTAAGCTGCCAAATGCTGATACTGTAGAAAGAAGCGCGAGCTCGACCTCCTCTCACCTCTGATCGCCTGCGAGTTTGAGGTGAGCACAAACAGTTTGATGAGGCCCAAACAGAGCGGGGAGTAGTCGTGCTCCCAGATGACAGCGGGGATGAGGAGGACTTTGCCGTAGCAGGACAACAGCAGGGTCCTGAGGAGCAGGCTGAGCTCCAGGGTCCCACCCCGCAGGCAGCAGACCACCACCCAAAGGAAGAACAGCACGCCACTGCAGAAAGCTGACAGCTCTGAGGGGCCGACAGAAGGGCACGTGAGACAGATCAAGTAGTTTATATACTGCAGATCTATGAAACAGGGGGGCAACAATTCTGAAATAATGACAGTACCCTGCTGTTCCCCATCTTCTTGTACCGTGAGCTATTAATGCCTAATTGCAACTTGCCGGTGAGGTCAAAGTCATTTTTACAGATACTTAAGAGATTGTAGTAAAGACAAAATCTGTGGGTCTAAAACCTAGGTATCAAAAGTGTATATATGCAGCTGTTCAAAAATGTCCTTTCTTAAACAACACTGATCTAATTGAAGTAATAATTAATACAGTACTCATCTCAGTGGCACCACAAACACCTGCGTGTTCTCATTTCACTGACGTCACCTGTGCTCTGTGACAACACCCTCGTATAAACTGTGTCTTATCAGCTCACCAAGTGCAGCCAATCCAAACATGCCGTAGAACTCCCATTCCTTTGTGTATCTGATTATATCCGCAGGGTCGGCGCTCTGCTCGGAGCCATGGAGCATGGACCACCTGAGGTAGGCCTCACACAGCAGGCAAAACACACACAGCTTCCAGTGGATCTGAAGAGGTAAAGATTAACACATGTGCTGGAAACTCACGTTAGCACCTGCACAAAAGGAATATGTGCAATCCTGCAGGCACCAAGCACATATCTTCAAACTTGTGACTCGTGCAATAAAGACAAATCATCAAAAGCTGCTCACATTCAATGTTGTGTTGAACAAAATGTGCCTGAAAGCCTGGGTTTTGCACAAAATGGCATCGATGAGGATGATGACTGGGTCATATTCAATATACTTATCCACTGGCTTTTGGCAGGACTCCTGGAGAAACACACACACACACACACACACACACACACACAAAGTAAAGTTATGTCTACGTACTGAGGCGTGATCGTAGCCACTGAGATTGAGAAACTAGAACATGCATTTCAAGGTGTGTTTGTTCGGTATTCAGTAAAAGGTCCAGTTAGTTGCACCTGAGAGCAAAATCTCAAAAAGACAATAAACTTATACGATAAACTCGTAAACGTATTAGCAGACAAATGAAAGCTACAGAGGTGCACAGTTCTGCCATGAAGTAACAAGGAAATGTAGGCAGCTGTATGAGAAATGGTAAGTAGCATCTTCCACGCACACATATTGTTATCTTCAGGATCCCGTTACTGTAATCTCTGTGGAGCTCCGCTGCTTTTTCGCTACATTCAATGCATCTAAAATAATCTTTCCCCATTCTTACATCTGTAAACGGCTACGAGAGGCATGCTAGCAACCGGAAGCAAATCGGAAGTAATGCATTTTCATAACATTTCTTCTTCAAAATAAAAGCACGGTTTCGGCAGCTTCTAAAGTAGGTAACAGGGTGTTGAGAAGGCGACTAAATGCCACATGGCTGCAGTGCAACAGACCTGCCTATATAAAGACTTCTAGCAATTTTCTCAACATTTTGTATGGACTGATCAGAATAAACAGGATTAGAAATTAACATATGAGAGGGATGGCTCAGGTCAAGTGCTTTGGAGACAGAAGAAGTTAGAAAGGCAAGGCTGAGATGATTTGGACATGTGCAGACGAGGAATAGTTGATATATTGGACAAAGCATCTTGAAGAGGAAGTACACAGAGGAGGTTCGTGGATGTAGTGAAGGAGGACATGCAAAGGGTTGTGAGACAGAAAAAGATGCTAGGAGGTAGATGATCCGCAATCTCTGTGGTGACCTCTAAAGGGAGCAGCCAGGAGAAGCTATTTTCTCAGCATAACCTGTCAGCTATAAAATTAACCCACCTAACCTAAAATTACATAAATGCACTACTAAGAATAGCATTTGCATGAAAATTTGATTGAAGAAAAAACATAAACAACACAGCCTGTTGGCTATAAATTGCTAATACTTACCATGTCATATGTCAAGTGTTAATGCCAGTATGCAACCCACAGTAAATTTAAGTCAGAGTAATGAGCAATATGACAAACTAACCTCCTATTACCAGTTTGTAATCAACTTTTTATATAAATTAAATAATATATAAATATATATAATGTATAAATATGCATCTATATATATTTGTTAGTAATTTCAACCTAAAAAGCTGTTGTTACTGCGGTCCCCCTGCAGAACCTTCGCGACCACCAAGGGACCGAGGTCCACACTTTGGGAACGACTGTAGTAGCCCATACTCTGCTTTTATTTTGAAGTTCATAACGGATAACAATTTCTGGCTTGACTGGAGGAGCCAGTTTGACAGCCACAGAGGGTGTCGGGAAATGTGGTTTATGAGCCCCCCTCCGGTTTGCGGGCTTCTTGTTCGCGTCCCGCAGATTCGCGCGTGAGGGGGGCGTGTTCGTTTGATTGAACTGCAGCAGCTTCCGCTCGGTGGCGTCACACATGTAGCACAACATGGCCCCTGCCAGCCGGGCTGTTGTTGTGGTAGCGCTCTCACTGCTGTACCTGTGCCGGGCGATTTTCTCTACCGAGTACTTCTCCAGTCTCACTTTGTTCAACAACGAGCTCCACAAGCAGGGATGCAGCTCGCTGTCCGAGTGGGAGGACTACGCTGCTGACTGCGGTAAAGTCTGCCTTTTCGCTGTTACTTTGCCACGTCCTCCCGGGTACAACTGTCAGTGGAACCCGGCTAGCGCAACCGTTTAAAGGCTAACCTCAATACGCTAATAACCGCAAGCGGTGACAGTTAAGGGGGGGCTGGGGAGGCGGGGGTCACTAGAGTAGCTCTTCCTCCTGCAAAGCGGTCTTATAAGCCGAATATTAAAACACACACAATGTAAGCACAGGAAGTGGAGTGAAGTGTAAATGACAGTAAGAAAACTCAAAGATGCTTATCGACAAACTCACTTCAGTCAGCAAAACAGTGTTTCACCTTGAGCCGCAGAAGTAAACAGAAGTCCAGTTAGGAAACGCGCAATTAAGCGTCGCCATCTTCAACAGAAATATTTAAAGAGCATTACTGAAGCGGGTTTTTGGTAATGACAGATTGACCAAAGCTTACTACAGCAACTAAAAGTGATGTCAAAACGGAAACATGATGTGGAAACAACATTTTAGTTCACTGAAACAGCAACAAAAAAAGAAGAAGAAGAAGAAAAGAAACAGTTTTAGTTTAAAATTAACAACTTTAAAAATGACACATTTGAAACAAAGGTAAAGGGAAGATTTCCATGAGAGTAGAGACTTGCTATGATGTATGGTTTAGAGATGTGGCAGAGCTGAAGATGTTCACTGAGATTGACCAGGATGGACAAGATTAGAAATGAGTGCATCAGGACAGCTCAGGTTGAGCGGCTTGGAGACCAAGTTAGAGAGGCAAGGCTGACATGGTTTTGACATGTGCAGAGGAGGGATAGTGGTTATACTGGAGAAAGGATATTGAAGATGGAGCTTCAGGTGGAAGAAAATGACCACTGGGAACATTTATGGGTAGCAAAGGAGGAGGTTCAGAGGCTTGCTATGACAGAGCAGGTTGCTAGGAATAGGGTAAGATGGCGAAAGATGATCTGCTGCAGTGTCCTCTAAAAGGGGGTAGCCAAAAGAAGTGCTTAATTGGAAACCAAAACTATATAAACAAATGTTTTTATAATCATAATTTCTAAGGAATGCCTGGATGCCTTCTGCATGAGGTGTTTTAAGTAAGTCCTGCTGGGAGGAGGCCCCACTGCACACTCAGGACATGCTGTATGTAGAACAGAAGCATCAAAAGAGAAGTTAAAAAAAGCTGTTTTCTGTTGCCTACATTGAAGAGGTGAGTTTACCTCCTAAATTAAAGTGATGATAGTCAGGGATTAAAGTGGAATTCGGCAGGTGGGGAACCTCAAGATTGCCCAGCACTTTACTCACAAGATGTAAGTAAATGTGAGTGAGTTTCATGAGCTGTTGTAGATGATTTCCTCCACCCACACTGACAATATACAGTCGTTTATGTGTTACCAATCCCTCCATTTAGGCTCAAATCAGTTTGATGTTTGAATTTGCACAGTGATGGGGAAATAAAAATGTGTTTTAAGTGCGTTAACCCTAAAGTAACAAGTGTATTTTGAAAATGTAAGGAGTAAAAATCAACAGCTGATATAGTTGTACAAGTTAATGTGTCTTGTTTATATACAAGTTACATAAAACATATTCTTAATGACTTGAAAAATATGCATTATGGAATTATTTCCCCATGTTTTAACTGCTTTGTCGGCCTCTGAGATAAACAGCATGTTCAGCTCAGACTTTCTCGCTGAAGTGCTCAATATGATGGTGGCTGTTACCATGAAAAATAATAGTGTTTTTAAACTGCTAAGTTTATAATGGAGCATGGTGTGCTTTCTTTTATATGATGGATTTAAAAAAGTCTGTAATTAGCATTAATTTTCAATGTTTTATGTAATTAAAAGCTGTCATTGGCACATTATGATTCCAGTTAAAGCCTTTTCCTTTTGGTCTGAGAAGCTGTGAGCATTTCATTGATTGAACTTTGTAATTCGCTTCACAAGTTTGGACTTCAATGTGTCGGCTTAAGCCTGCTTCACATCACTGCCATTTTTTCTCTTTGAAAATGTAGCGGCTCAGCAGGATGGGAGAGAAATTTATTACAAATGAAAAATATCTTGTTGCACATTTGTAATGGTCTGAATTATCATGCAGGTACGACCCCTTTTTGTTGTCCAAGATCAATACTTTGAATCTTTTGTCTTTTCAGAGTCTTCAATTTTACAGTTGGAGGATCCAGACTGTGAGGAGGGAAGCAACCCGCCCTGCGAGTCTATCTTCTCGCTGAATGCAGAGAAGATCTTGGTGAGCTTTCATACACTGATCTGGTGCAGCTGTGGCCTGTAACAGGGGAAAAAACTGTGTTAAACCATTCTGACACACAACACTGCTGTGTGTGCAAAATCTGTGTGTCAAAACAGTTGTGAAACCTTCACGTATTCATCATCTGTGTTCTCATTTTAAAAAAAAAGTTTAAAAGCATGACACACTGCTCATGTTTTACATTGATACACGTTCTCATATTCAGCTGACTATGAGCAGCAGTTCAGCCACAAAGAATTTTGTTGGGTAAAGAATTTCCAGTGCTGGGTGTGGTTGCTTTTGTCCTCCTGCACGTGTAACCACGCCCAAAGGTGGTGTCAGGGTGTGATGCAGACACCCTGCAATTCACCTCCATATCACTGCTGCCAACATGTGAACCTCTCTAGGTTCCAGACTAGGAAAATTTTATTGAGTGATATTCACTGTTGGCCAATTTTGAAATAAAAATGTATTCATTGATTGTAGTGAGCAGTGTTTAATTATATAGAACATTTCATATGGCATCAGTGTTGTTTAAAAGGAGAAAAAATGTTACAAAAAAAGACAGTGTTGCAGTAGCCTGTAGAGTTTCCTGGTAGAGTTAAAAAAACACATTTTAAGAGAGTGCTCTGAACCGCAGGCTGCAAAAAGCACCCAGAATCTCTCATTGAGTATGACTTGATAAGCATACCTGACAATAGAAATGGGGCGAGTCTGTGCTTTGTCAGTTGTCTCGTTGCAAAATGCTGCAACAGCAACATTTCCATGCTGTCCAATTTGCATGCAGTAATTCCACTGCAGTGCTGCTGTTCTCCATTTGGTTTTACATAGCAAATACAAGCTGGCACTTTGAGACTTTGAGGGAGAGATGAAAAAGAAGCCGTGTTTTTAATGCAGCAGCGTATTTGTGTTTTGCACATAGATTCTATGGTTGGAATTTCTATATGTGTTTGCTAAATCTCAAGTTACAGGTCTGCCTCAGCATCTTCAATGCCTGCATCTGGACTTTGAAAGCAAAAGTTGCTGAGTTTTCCTCTTTCGCTGCAGCAGATAATTTCTTGATGCAATCTGTAGAGATATAAACCTGCACAGGAAGTTGTGTTTAAAATATTCTTGATGTCAAAAATGTACATTTTCACATTTCAAGTTGTGACTACTTTGTAAATCTTTCCAAGAAACTGAAAGCGCAGGTGTCTTCAGCATTTACGAGTCATCTTTTATGCTTTTCCCCACTAAATCAAGTTGTTTTTGCACAGGAAGGAAACCATTACTTTGCGGCTCTCCTCACATTTCGTCATCTTTTGTTTGTTTTTCTTGTCTCCATCTCTCGCAGAATCAGGCCAAATTGTTTATAGAACAGAAAAAGATCCCCTTCCCTGTAGATAACCACAACACCAATGAAGAGCTCGGTAAGTCAGCAAGTTTTTTTATATACTCATAAAACGCCTCACTAATGCAGCTAAACTTCAGCTTTTTTCTGTCATTGCAGCTATAGGTTACGTTCTCATAGGCAACGGTCTTTATGATGAAGCCATCAAACACTTCTCACTCTTACTACAGGTGTGTGTGCATACGTGTTACTAAATTAGCTTCTTGCAAAAGTTTACCTTTTTAGCAGGAAATGTAGAAAATCTTACAACACAAAATAAAACGTCTTTCTTTCTGTATTCTAAGATTTTCTTTTTTAAACTTTGATCCAGGGTGACCCAGAGCTGGTCAGTGCCATCTATGGCAGAGGGATAGCTTATGGGAAGAAAAGTCTGCAGGTACGTGGCTCCACTGTATGGCTTTAGGACTAAATAAGCATTACGAACTCAGGAAGCTGTTCAGTGTTTAAAATCACACAAACTGAATCCAGGTTCCACTGAAGAGGGGCCTGAAAGCTGAAGGCTCTGCCTGTTTGTCTTAACTGGATTTTCTCCATATTTATACTGTTTTTTTTTCTCTGGATTTTTATTGTCGACCCACCCAAGGACATATGATGCAGATAAGCACATGGCTAGCTTAGATTTCATTGTGTGCTTTACTTGCAATAACTAAAAAAAACTTAAAAGCAAACAAACCTTTTTCCAATTATTTTGCTTTTATACCTACTCAGTTTTTTATTAGTAGTTTTATGGCACTTTGAAAGGTTACATGATAGTAACGTTTACTTATTTACTTGCTAACCATTAAAATGCAGTTAAAACGGGCTGTTGGATTTAAGCAACCTCATTGCTGGCCTGATATCCGAGTAATGAGACAAGATACCTCATTAATCTTGTGGCTCTCTTGCACTTGTCTGACTATCCAATAAAGGATATAAAAGAAAAAAAATACTAAAATATTTGCTTAAAATACACATTTTTCCTAGAGGTTGTTAAAAGTCGCCAACCAGTTTCCATCTATCAGTCTTGTTTTTCTGACCAGGGCGTCACCATCCCCACACATCCTCAGCTGTCACAAACATGTAAATACGATTATGCATAAAACAGTGTATAAATGATACTGAATTAAAAGATTAAATAAGATTGTACCACAAATTTGAAACATTATAAAAGCATCAGTAACAAAGTAAAACCCGAAGCCTGTAACAGAATCAAATGAATCCTCTGTGCAAAGTATGGTTTACCAAATATTACACAGAATGCTTTATAATGCAGATAAACAATGATTGAAGCTGAATTTAATATTACAAGAAATAAAATAAACCCAGAGTGTAATGTTATTATAACTGAAACAGACACACATCTGTGTGTCATCATTGTCATAATTTATTCATGAATTTATCATCAAAGAGAGGCTGCGGCTCAGGCGTTAGAGCGACGGATGGGAAGCTCGGCGGTTCTCTGGATGTGTAAAATAAGTCATGTGTGAATGTAGACTGCGTGAATGTAGACTGCGTGAATGTAGACCGCGTCCATGTAGACCGCGTCCATGTAGACCGCGTCCATGTAGACCGCGTCCATGTAGACCGCGTCCATGTAGACCGCGTCCATGTAGACCGCGTCCATGGCATCCACTTACTGGCAATTTGTCATTATATCAGAAACAGTGTTCAGTGCTCTGCTGTGAAAGTTCTCAGTTTAAAATTCATAGAGGATGACTCATACTTAAGAATATGCATCCATGCTAGTTTAATGGACATTTATTTGCTTTTCTCAGATTTTGAAAAAGGTTCATTCATATTCATGTTTGCTTCCTGTCAACTTGTTCTCAAAATCTGCTGTGTTTTGCCTGCACAGGGAGGTGTGTGTGTATGTGTGTGTGTGTGTGTGTGTGTGTGTACTTATTATTTTCTTGGATGACATTGGGAGCTTTTTTTGCTCTCTAAATAAAATGAATCCTGAATTTTGTTGACAGCAGTTTCAGGTAAACACACAATGACTCAGTGTGACATTCAGTGAATGCAAATTCAACCTGCCAGGACACTGCAGCTGTGGATGTGTGCCCTCCAAAGGGAACCAAACAAACAGCCGCTGTAGAATAATCTTGGTGCTGTTGTTGTTTATGGCTCTGTTCCACTATATTAAGGTTTATATCGACAAAATGTAACTGCCGCCCTCCTTTCATGTCTCCCTGCCAGGATATAAAGAATGCTGACCTGGCATTGTACGAGCTCAACCGAGTCATCACCCTCGAGCCAAACTGGCCTGAGGTCTATGAGCAGCGAGCAGAGGTGAGAGGTGACTCTGTGCCAGATCTATTATTAGCATCCTTCTGCACTAGTATACTTTTATAGTTTACAAATACAATAACAAACTTAACACCTCGGCTCTTGGCAGCATTGGATGTAATTTAGCTGATTATTATTTAGTTGCCTTCTGTTTTGCAGCTGATTTCTGCTCTTGTAATCACCAAGTTTCTGATCAGTTTAGTGCATAAATTACCTCATTAAAACGCTTAACGAGGTAATTTCCCCAGTATATAAGAGAAATGATGATCCATCCAGTTTTTAGGTTGAGGTTTGAAGTGGATTTGGTGACTCTGGAGACGCATTTAGCCATGTGTTTATAATAGAAAATACTTCACAGCCATTCTGCAAAGATCTGCAGTCAGTGAGTCATCAGCCAGACAGAAAAATGTGAATGAGCTGCAAATGTGCTCCCAGCAATCAGTCACTCCTCTCCATCCCTGATGCTTTTCTCCCCAAAGATTTAGCTTCACTGTTTAAGTTGGATTCGTTCTGAAAGTACACACAGCTTATTCTAATAAAACTTCATTTGCATTATTTATGAGCGCCCTCCCAAAACAGGTTTTTGTAGATTCCAGCCATTTTCACACCTGCACTGCATCCCGGAACGTTTCTAGACCTACCGGATAATGCAAAGTAGCTTCCCATATCGAAATCGTTGATATTTGATTATGTTGGTGTAAGAACAGAGGACGTTGTAGCTAGTGAGTTGTCCTGCTTCTGGAAGATTTTATTCACACAGCACTTTGCTCTACACCACACTGAGTTTTTTCAGAAAAAAAAAATGCACCTTTGGACAATATAGTAGCCTGAGTTTCCTGAAACCTTTAGAAAAGGCTTTGAATACAAATGCCACTGCCTCAAAACTGTTAGCAGCTTTATATATGATCCTGGTTACTGATGAGGGTGCTGTCCTAAAGATCTGGTATAAGTTCTGATAATCTTGAAGGCATGGGAGAGCAAGACAGGAAGAAGTGTTGAACTGTATCATATAATATTAGGCCTCAGGAATATACAGTTGTGAATTCATTCACCGGACATGATGAGTGTTGTGGAAGTGTTCAAAAGAACCAGAAAATAATTTCCCCACTGCAGGTTTCACTCTGATGTGCTTTTATTAACTGGTTCCTCTTCGTGACTCTTTAACCACGTGAATACAAATCCGATTCCAAAAATTTGGGATGCTGTGAAAAATGTAAATGCAAATAGACTGAAATGATTTTGCGAATTTCATAAACTCCTATTTGATTCACAGTACAAGACACAAAACATATCAAATGTTTAAATGGAGAATATTTATTTATTTATTTATTGAATATGAAATCATTTGGAATTTGATGCCAGCAATATGTCTCCAAGAAGTTAGGACACATTTACAACATTTTACACCCAGTGTTTGCAGAATTGTACGTCTTTGTTTGAAGTCACAGAATATTGATGACACAAACCACCAAAGCTGTGACTTTGCTAATACTGCATTTTAATCTCATGCACAAGGCACCAGAAAGCTTTCCCAGTCAGAGGCCGAAGCAAAGCACACTCTCTGCATTCTCTCAATCAGCTTCATGAGCTCATCACATGAAATGGTTTTCCAACTTGTTGGCTGCTTGGTCTTCTCTCTGCGGTCCAACTCATCCCAAACCACCTCAGTTGGGTTTAGATCAGGTGGTTGTGGAGACCAGGTCATCCAACGCCACACTCTACCGCCCTCCTCCATGATCAAATGACCCTTACACAGCCTGGAGGTGTGTTTGGGTCTTTGTCCTTTTGAATAATAAAAAATGATCCCACTAAGCACAAAGCAGATAGGATGCCATGTTCATGCAGAATGCTCTTCTTCCTCTTGTTGTTCTTCCTTAGAAGTGGCTCCTTTGCAGCAGTTCGACCATAAAGTCCAGATTTACAAAGTCTTGAGATGTTTGTGCTACCTGGAGTCTGTGGAGCATTCATGTGGACTCTTATCTGGGATGCTGTTAACTTGTGGTTTCTGAGGCTGGTAACAGAGGGACCTCTTGGTCTTCGGTCCTGATGAGTCAGTTTCATCATAAAGTTCGATGGTCTCTGTGATGCACTTGAGGAAACTTTCAAAGTTCTTGAATTTTTTTTTTTGGATTGACTGACCTTCATTTCTTAAAGTAATGACGTTGAGTCGTTCTTACCATAATATGGGTTAGAACATTACTCAAATAGGGATTTTCACTCTATACCAACTGTACCCCTTCACAACACAACTGATGGTCTCAAAAGAGGGCAAGAAATGAACTCTTGACCGGCACAGCTGTTAACTGAAAGCCCTTCCCGGTGACTCTCTCATAATGCTGACTGAGAAAAGGCCAACATGTGCATTTAATCCATCATCTAAGCCAGAGGTGCCAACTTTGAAGAATCTAAAATATATAACTTTTGTTTAATGATGATTCCATATGTAATTGACCGTTACTATAATTTGATGTGTTTATGCTGGTAGATCTTGTCTCCTCTGGGTCGCATCAGTGAGGCTCTGAGCGACCTGACCAAAGCCATCCAGCTGCAGCCATCAGCTCGTCTCTACAGACACAGAGGAACGCTGTTTTTCATTTCAGAGGTTTGACAATCAGATGCACCATGAATGCACACGCATGCCCGTGCGCTTCCCCATGTTGACTCCGTGCATTGCCCCATGTTCAGGACTATGTGGCAGCTATGGAGGACTTCCAGCAGTCTTTGGAGCTAAAGAAGAATCAGCCTATTGCCATGCTGTATAAAGGCCTCACCTTCTTCCACAGAGGCATGCTCAAGGTAGGCTGTTCATGACCTCATTATTTTTGTGTGTGTGTGTGTATGTATATGTGT
>VOQJ01014031.1:14726-25360 GCA_015052665.1 Apistogramma diplotaenia | reverse complement strand
ACACCCAAAAAAAAAAAAACGGAATTAAATAAAAAAAAAAAAAAAAAACGGTTAAAAAAAAAAAAAAAAAGTTTAGCTCAAAGAGACATTTGTCTGCACATTTTTTTTGTTGTTGTTGTTATTTTTGTTTTCATTTGGCAGATATTAGATTTTGCACAGATGCAGTTTATGTTTACATACAGAACAGAATCAAAGCCACGCTATGTGCATAAATCCTCTCACTGGCGAAGGCGTTGTGCTGCACTGTACCTCCTAATAGATTTGGGCTTCAGAGACAGAGAGTCAGTTTAATAATGAGCTGTAGCAGCTGATAATGTCCTCCATACCACTACACCACAATCAGCAATCTGAACAGTTCATCCAAGGCCAGACAGAGCTATACTTTCACTGTGTTTATGCCCATTTCTGACCGCGCCATCTGAATGTTGCAGCAGAAATTGAGACTCACCCGACCGCGCAACGTTCCCCATCTGCTATTGTCCAATTTTGGTGAGGCCATGTGAACTGTAGCCTCAGGTTCCTGTTCTTAGCTGACAGGTCTGGCACCCGCTGTGATTTTCTGCTGCTGTAGTCCCTTTGCTTCAAGGTTTGACCAATCTAAAGTCACTGGGTTTGACATGTTGGGCATTCAGAGATGTTCTTCTGCATACCGTACCTCGGTTGTAACAATAGGCTATTTGCTGCTGTCCAATGGCCTCTTAGCACTTCCATGCTGAGAACTGCTGCTCATTGGATACTTTCTCTTTTCCACAGCACTCTCTGTAAAGCCCAGAGATGGCTGCGTGGGAAAATCCACATCATTTCTGAAATACTCAGACCAGCCTCACTGGCACCATCAACCACGTCACGTTCAAAGTCACTTAAATCACATTTCTTCCCCATTTTGAATTTCAGCAGGTCATCTTGAGCAGGTCTACATGCTTAAATGCAGTTGCTGCTATTTCCTTTTATTGGTCAACCAAACCTGTTTGTGGAAGCCAGGCAAGGGGCAGCCAATCACAAGGAAGCTGACTTTTAGGGGGGCAGGCCTTAAAGAGCAGAGCTAAAACAGCTGTTTTTCAGACAAAGGTTGCATGAAAGGCCAGTATCAGATTATAGATTTTTTTCTGAGTAGGAATCATGAAAAGCTTCTCTAAATTTCAAATGATGGAAGGCCACCAGGAAAAATGTACAGAAAAAGAGGCCATTCATAGAATCTGCAAGGAAAAATACAGCTTTGGACTGGTTAAAGAGCAGGTTGTGAGATTTAATTCTTAAAACACAAATGTTCCCAGTTGTTCAAGTGTTTTTCCCCCAAACTCCAGTCACTTTGACACAAGTACCAGCACAGCAACAAATCTGATTTGTGACATTAAAGTGAAATGCAAAGCTGGCATATTTCCTTCAGTCAAAGAGTTCTACTGAGTGACTTCAAACCATTTACGTCAGGAAAAATCCCAACTACCAAACCAAACAAGACCCATGAAATGAACAGCTTTAAAGTCCCTCAAGGTGTATTTTTCCTTTAAGACACAAACATCGCTGTCCTCGCTGTCACAGTGTTGTTACTGCGGTCCCTGACATTGGAAAGAGAACCTCCCTCTCACCAGCAGCTTTGGCGGGAGCTGCATCCTCTCCCTCCTCTCCCTTCAAGTAGTCCTCATCCTCCTCCCCTTCACAAGGGTCTTCAAAGGGAGGGTAGACACCTAGTTTCTGCATATGCGCTTCAGCCATCTTCTGCACAGCTACACACAGGTAAACACACACACACACAGGGACAGCCACACAAACACATGGACACAGACACGGGGATAGAGGGACATGTTTTGGTTTTACCACACTTCAACTCTGTCAGTTTTTGTCAAGCCTCACGGGGTTTTTTTGAATGCATGCCAGGCAGGCAGGACGCCAGGTAAGCACATGCACGACAGGCAGGCAGGCAGGCAGGCAGCTACAAAACGGTATCCCGCACTGATTTTTTACAGTAGAGCTTCCGCTGTTGTTTCATAACTCTCCTCTCACCCTGTTTTCCCATCTGTTTATCTGTACCCTTGTCTTTCCTCGACTGGCCACCCTCCTCGGCGCTATCTTTTGGCAGTGCTCGCTCATTCGCTCTTCTCTCTCCCCCCTGTTCATTCTCTTTAGCGATATTATCAGCCACGCTCTCACTTCCTCTAGGTCACCTTGGTTCCTCTCTCACTGTCATTCTTTCACGCCCTCACTTAAAACAGTGCAGCGGCACTCAGACAGATCACTCTTTAGCTTGAGATGGGTTATGCAACTGGAAATAATAGAGATAGCTCTCTTTCACTCTGCATCTGAGCTGGTAAAGGGCAGATTTTAGATGCAGGACAAGGCTTCCTGGCTCATTATATCATCACTCGACATGCGGCAACATACACTCAGGAATCCGGAGTAAATGAAGCCCTACTGACAAATTTACCTTCCTTATTGACTACATGCAACAAAGACTCAAAAGAAAGTTATTGTCTGTGCTCATGTATGTATTTTAATTATGCCTATATGTGTGTGTTCGTGTGCCACAGCTGTATACACAACTGACTGTAATCCTGGATGATCCAGACTTTCCTAGATTCTCACTCGGTGTCTCACAGCTGTCACACTCTAATCTCTCTCTTTCTCCCTTCCTCTCTCTGTCACACACAGATATATGGACCCTGCTGTTGATTGTAAAACAAGGGCAGAAACCCACCTATGCATATCACACGTGCACATGCAATGAAAAAAAAAGAAAGATATAAAGCCCTTTACTGCATATCCACCCATCTGTCACATGCACCTTTGGAAAGCATTGGAAAGCAAGTAAGAAATGCCTACAGCGAAACGCGGTGAAACAAAAAAGGACTTAAACACAAGGAAGAATCACAACACACACGACCACCACCTGTAAAAGGAGTGCCGCTTATACCAACCTTTGAGTGATGGAGGCTGGTACACATTTGGATTAACTCGTTTTGGCTTGAGTACTCCGTTTTCTCCCACAACCCACTGGGAAGAGAAAGCAAGACACTGATCGGGACATTTCTCTGTAGTTTTTTTGGGACCTCAAAAGTTATATTCCCTATATTTATTTTAATTATTTAAAATTTTAGTTAGAAAATTTTCTCCTTCACAGATAAAATGTGCATGCAGAATGTCTCCTTCATCACTGATGTAATCGTTTTTCTTTTATCTTGGTAGCTTTGGAGGCCACACCTCAGTTACGTAAGATGCTTTTGGGAAGAAACTGGCTTCCAAACAAGCTGGAAGCTGATTTGAAGTTTGTGGGTGCACATTGGAGAGGAAACAGCTTCATCAGCATTTTTTAAAAATGTACATGTGTTCTTGTTCCAAAACATTAAGAGAATGAAGCCAATTTCACAGTTCTTCATAAACTGCACAAGAGACAAGAATACAGTTTATGATGCAAACATTAGGAGACAAATTCAAACCCAAGTTGCCATGTTTTGTCGTGGCTCCACCTTCCAACATTGCCGTACACTGGCACATGCATTAATGTCAGCACTACGTGCTGGCAAAAAAGCATATCATGCAGCATCAGTAAAAGTAACTGTTTCCTGTCCCTGACAATATTTAATCTTTATGCTCTTCGCTAGAATTTGACAAGTCTTATTACAACGTCTGCTTACGCTGAATTTTGCTCAGGCTTGAAACTTTTTTTTTAAAACCTTGGAGCTCAAATAGTTTTAAATTTAAAGGTACAAGCTGGGTTTGAACAATGGGTCAACACACAGGGTACATCGTTGGGAGCTGATACCTGAGTCGCTGCTAGACAGTGAAGTCAATTATATGTCGTGGATGAAGTAGTTACCTAGTTGATAGGGCTGAAGTATACTGGAGGAGGACAGAAGGACAGAGCACAAAGACACTTAAATAAAAAAGTGTTCTGTCTTCACCTTTACCTGATGGGTAGACTGATCATCCTCAGGAGATGACTGGTCAGCTACTCTGAACAGTGTGGCGGGTGTTGGTCTCCTGCGCCGGATCTATAAAGACAAACAATACAAAGGGCAGCCATAAATAAATGAATAATGAACTAACACTGTATTATTAATAATGCTCAGCACTAAGCCATGGCAATCAAACTATTTATGCTGAGCTGCCACAGACTTCATTAGTGCTCCAGCAGTTATCTGACAGGTCAACAGTTAACAGTGACTTTTAGTGTTCAGTACTGGTCAGGCCAGAGCAGACGTCAGCAGAGCAGTGGACGGGTCATTTAGAAAGCTCAGATTTTAAAGACAGGCAAACAAGGAGAGTCCTGTGATGTGCAACGGAAGAAAACGATCCCTCTGATAATGTTTTATCGCCTGTGTGCACCAAACATGCAAATACACGCTCTCAAAAACAGAGGGTTTATAGAAAAGGCACTAAATGAACCACAGCAATCAGCCCAGAAACTCCCATCTACCCACTCCCTCTCCATCCCCAATGACTGCTTCTTGGAGGCCCGAGTCAGGTAGCTGACAGCCTAAGAGCTAAAGTGAGCCAGACAAGCTGCAGGTCTGAGCTGCACCTCAGCAGCACGAGCCACCGTGCACAGTGAACTCTCTGTTCCTGGGAACAAATGCCCAGCTGTGCCCATGAACTCCTCCAGCTCCACAGTATTGTGGCCTGTCTATGGGAATGCACTCACCAGAAGTGCTCATGGGGGCTCTTTGGCCCACTGCACAAAACACAGGGTCCTGCATGGACTCAGAAACAGAAGTGCTTTTAGTTGTATTTTGACAACACTACTTTTTTAGAACGTTGCCAGTGTAGTAATGCAGTTTGGGATTTTGTGTATGTGTGTGTGTGTGTATGCATATATACAAGGTACTGAAAGGTGTCCTCTGTGGAGCAAGCCAACCTTGGCCATGACCTGTGTGCTGCTGTTTACACTATCACATAACATCACATTAATAAAGTTAAGTAACCTGGCTCCATATGGAGACTTGTGTTTGTGATTGTTTCCCGTCTGTCATGTGCGTCATCACGCGCGCATGTCGAGGCACATGTTGCCAAAGCAGAGGCTCGCACGGCCCGTGTGGTGGAAGTGTGCCACTGTCAAATTCGACAACACGGAGCAATCAAACATGGCTTTCACCCTTATTTACGACACCAGACACATTTTAATCTCATCACACAACTTCAGGCTTTCCTGCTTCCCCTGGATCTCTCACGCTATCTGTCTTTCTCCCGTTCTCCTCTTATTTCCATCTCACTCCATCTGCTGCTTCCTCCATCCCTGCTTACTTCCACATGAGTCCGATGCTTCATTCCTTGACAGTGATATTAAGCTCATCCACGGCTCTCCTCTCCTTTTCAACACCATAGTGCGTCATAACCAAAATCATATTATTATCTGTTTGTTTGCTGGCTTCTCTCTCATTTCCTTTTCTCATTGGATTAGTAGGAGGGAAAACATTCACAGAGCATCATTTGACCCCAGCTCTGCCTTCCATGTCTCTCCCCTGGTTAGGCGTGGAGGCCTGGGGCTTCATGCTGCTAAGAACCCTGCTGCCTCTGCCTGCATGACACCTGCTGACTGCCTTGCAGGGCAGCCTGAGGTGCTTCACACAGAGAGCCACAAGAGACAGAGAGCAAACACCAGATGTTGACTTGACCAAGCCTGTACCCGAGTCCTGGGGAATTAAAGCCATTAAAGAGGGTAAACCACTGGATTGCTTCTCTGCTTTCAAGTCAGGCAGATTTTGTGTACACGTGTGTATTTGTATATTTATTAGATCATATAGAAATTGGAGGGGCTGCAGGAAGGTATGAGGGACAACCTGATGGTTCTATAATTATTTGATTATTCCTTCAGTTGCCTGTTATTTTAGCTGCTTAAAGCAAAGATTTGCTCAAATACTGATTAAGGTAGGCATGATGAAATAAACTGAACATAATTATGTTTTGATGCACACTCAATAAAATGATTGAATAGGATAAGTGAGGTCACTGAGAAGCATAATCTGATCATCTACTTACCAGAAAGTGTTCTCGCGCTCAGCTTTTGTGTGTTTGTGTGTGTGGATGGTTGTTATCTGAATGCTATCTTGTCATATAAACACTCAGCATGGTGGTCTCCTATAGCATGAGGCACAGTTTGTAATGTACAGATAATGAATAAAATAATAGTGTTTATAAACATGAACGCACCTGTCAAACATTAATCACATTCACATACACAAAGTCATACTGGCAGTGGTGGTGACCCGCTGTTGTTTTGTGATGCCAGCAATCCCTAAACACACATATTGACGCTAGTAATTTTCCAACCTTAAAACCACTCCATTCTGCGTTGCATAATATCATATGTGACTTCCTCATTTACGGCAACAGTGGGGCAAAGCATGTGAGATTACTCCGGCGCTTTATCCCTCCGTCCCCTCCCTTCCCTGCTTCTCTAAAACCCCTGCCCCCAATCTCCCAAACACTCGCCACCACTTGCAGCAACTGTTTTCGTATCAAGATCAGCCGAGCTGCAGTGGACTTTCACTCGCGGGCTCTGAAGCAGGCGTGGGTGGCGGTGTTTTAGCAGCTCCACAGGTGTATGCCTGCGGGCTTCCCCGAGAGCCGGCATCACCCCACAAGGTTTCACAAAGAGCTGTTGTCTCCATAAAAACATTGGCTCAGAGATCAAAGCATATGAAGGTGTTTCAGGTTATCTGTGCTGAAACATGGTAGATGGTATGGCAGACTGAATTATTATCTATAAGCTGTTTTCGCACATGAAATGAGGATGATGTTGGGAGAATAAGATCAGAATATCATCCGCAGTTGCACCTTCTCAAATGTAGCACACAACCATGTTCTCACAATTTAAAATATTTATTTTGGTTTATGCAAGCACACTGCCTGAATAGATCGGGCAGGAACTAGCTCTTTGTAATGAGGAGATGTCAGGTTAAGGCTAACGTCCGATCCAGCCGTGATATATGCAGGCTCTGTTGTGTACTTCTGCAACATTTTTTTTACATGTGTCATGTAAATAAAGTGTTTTCAACAAGTTGTATGTTTATAACCTTGCTAAGGTTAACTGGGGGCCAAGCACTTGAGTAGCCAGGTGTGACGCTAATGTAGTCCTGCAATACTTTACACTTACTCTACATGCAGTGTTGAGTGGATGAGTCAATGATAACTGTTAATTCTGCATGTTTTTCAGTGAGCACAAGTATGTGTGTTGGCTCAGCACTGTCTTCCGTAGCAGCCTGGATGCAGATGGACTGATATGGGTCTCCTCCCCAAAGACCATCCTCTAAGCTGGTGCTCTTGTGGCTGGGCCTATAAAAAGCAGCTTCAGTAGGACAGCATAAACTAGATCAGAGGGGTCTCTGGGGGCTCTGGGGGATGAGACTGAAAGGTTCTAAAACTCTGCACCAGTGCTAAGAGTCGGGTGTCCCAAGGGGAGTCTGCTGAGCAGATCTGGCCTCCACACAAAGCCAGAACAGAATGAAACACACCTCAGATCTACTTTGCTTTTAGCTGTCATCACTTGTGTTCTGTAGCACTTTCCACTGGGTCAGCCTGTTAAGCAGCGTGCAGTTCTGTGTGGCAGCCTTACCCAGGTCCACACTCTTTGATGGCACAGTTGTAAAACCAGCTCCACATGGATATTGATTTGTTTGATGTTTATTTGCAGTGGGTGGGCAATGCACCAGCTGAAAGACACTCGATTGAACGTTTAGCTAGAAACTACAGGAATTTTATTTCAGTCAAGACTATTAATTCCATCTCCACAAGAAAATACTTTAAATGCTCCCTTGATTTCCATGGGGTTGCCACTGTGGATGGATGTGGCATGGATTGCATGTTGCCTTTCCTGGCAAAGTGCTTCCATGTATCAAGGCTATGGACCAGTATTAGGAGTGGACTAGCTGTGACCTCCTGGAGATCAAACTGGGGATATGGAGGACTTCTGATAACACTTTTTGTGTGACTACATATTTTGTGTTTCTTTAACTCATTAAAATTTATTTCATTTGACTCAACTCGAATAACTTGCCTTTTTTTTTTAAATCTCTTCCTGTTTTTAGTAAGTCTTTAAAGACCCCCTTCATACAACCTCAAATGTATCTTCTGAATATCAACTTCCCTTTTGCTTACATTTGATGCTCAGCTGGGAATGAACTCTGAAGAGCAACTCAATTAAACAAAGTCATGATGTTGCCCTTTTCTCTGACTCATACCCCTGGAGATACCCTTTTAAAATCAAATGGAAGAACCCCATATGGTGCTCTAAGTGCAATCTAGCAACTGAATTCAGTAACAGAGGAAGGTGAAAAATGATCCCTCTCACTATGAGGCGTGTGTGTAATGAATGGTAAATCTTATTTGATTACTGTAAATACCACCATCGAGTTTTTGTGGAGAGACTGTAACGGTGCATTTGTGCATGATGTTTTGTTTGTGGGCATATTTACACTGGATTTCTTTCTTTCTTGGTTATTTATTTAGATTTACTACTTATATTATTAGCAGATAATCCTGGCAGGCTTCAACAAGGCCGGACTGAATCATACCTGCTTGTTGAGTTTCCAGCTGTTTCAAAGAGGGTCAAGGACATGGTTACGCAAATTTCAACCCCAGCTGCAGCTCTGTCAGATCGGTGAATTCCCACAAGTCAGAGAGGCTGCTGCATATTGCTTCTCAGCATTCACATAACACTTTTGCGATGACCTTTGGCCCCACCACCGGGTTACTGAATAAACAGATGGGTAGCAGATAGCATCTGGAGGGGCTCTCCAATGACCCCAAATAGAAAATGTAATTACCCTGCACCCACTGGCAGAATTACATCATACTCAGACAACTATTCACCTCACCCCACTCCTTCTCTCTCTCACACACACACGCGTACACGCACGCGCGCGCGCACACACACACACACACACACCATTTATGTAATTAGCTGCTGATAGCTGCTGGCCTGTTGTTCCAGAGACTGTTGGAAGAAAGGTTTACCATCATAGCACAGATACTGTGCCACTGGCTGATGAGTGTCAGGAAGCCCCCTGCCAGGCCATAGTCCACAGCAGGGGATGTGCCAATCAAAGCTTTCACAGAGACAGTGGGATGGCTAACAGTGTGCAGTCACTGAGATAATTCTGTTTTTGTTCATACAGTCAAATTCAGAGGCATCGTAGTGTGTAGCTGAGCAGCTCCAGAGGTCACCAGGCTGGCACAAATGGAGGGCAGAGTAGCTATGGTTACTCATCTGTAATGTCACGTGTAACCAAATGACAAAAGGGTTACTGTAGATATTTGCTATGCAGCTTACTTTTCATAGCCTGAATGCCAAAGACCCCAAAGATTAACCAACATTTGTCAGCAGATATTTAAAATAGTACACTGGGGTGGCTGTAGCTCAGGAGGCAGAGCAGGTCACCTACCAATCGGAAGGTTGGCGGTTCAATTCCTGGCTTCTCCAGGCTACATGCCAAAGTGTCCTTGGGCAAGATACTGAACCCCAAGTTGCCCTCCGACGCAAGTGTTGGAGTATGAATGTGTGTGAATGCTAGATAATAAGCACTTAGCTTAGTTAAAACATGGATGTGGTGTGAATGTAAATGTGTTGTATAAAGTGCTTTGAGTGCTCTGAAGAGTAGAAAAGCACTATATAAGAACAAGTCCATTTACAAAAACATAATTTATCATGTGATCAAGGACCTTCCAGTAGCTAGATTAGCCAGTATGTAACTGTTATTTAAAGTCACACTTTTACAGTATTCAACTGTATTTTTCAAAGAATGGTACATTACAAATATACAGAAGGCATTAAAAATATTATTTTGCATCCCCAGCAAACTAACTGCTGTCATCTTTCTGCATCCTTGTTTTGGCTTCAGGAGTTTTCCTCCTAAATGCACTGAAAAGGACTCAGCCTGCATGTGCACCAAGTTTATTAGGCTGCAGACAGATAAATGCTGAATAAATGTCTCTTTACTCCGCTGAAAATCAGAGATTACAACTCCTAGAGCAGCAATAACAAAATGCTATGTCTTCTCTGTGTTGATGAAACAGAGATTGGGACCAATCCCATTTGTTTTGATTCATGCTTCAGTGCTCCTCTCAATATGCTTACATCAGTGTGACCGTCCTGGGACTCCGGTTACAAACAACTGACCCTGAAAGTAAAATCTGGAGGGGGCAGAAAGCCAGCTGAAAGGTACAGTGCAGGGTTCAGATCCTGACACTACTGCACTGAACAAGTCAGCTCCTGATCATCCCACAGATCCTGTCCAGCTCTTCTTCCCCGCCCCCGTTTCTGTCCCTGCTGCCCGACTGTTGCCCTTCTAATCCTATCCCTCAGTTCTCCTCACAAATGTGGCCACTATTTGGTGTACTGGCCAGGGTTAAAAGACAAAGTCCTTGCATTGTAACACTGTGATTTCTCTGAACCACTACAGCTACAAAAGAATGTGGATATGTGGCTAGAAATGTGCACATTAGTAGAATCTATTAGTCGGTATCTTCTCACACCCTGGCCACAGCCCGAGACTGTTTGATTAAAGATGATCCCTGCAGTGACAAATGAATGACTGGATTGGAAGATGACAGTGGGGGATGTAGTGTCTGTAATGCCTTTTTTATACTAAATGGAGGCCTGTGTCTTAAAGTGTGTGTATGCCTCTGCACGGGGCCCCTCATTT
>VOQJ01014027.1:52083-77929 GCA_015052665.1 Apistogramma diplotaenia | reverse complement strand
TTTATCATTTCAGAAAGGACTTATTTTCATAAATCACGATCAAGTGTTGGAATTTGCTTCACACTGAGGAAAAATTACTGTATACAAGAATAATATGATTTTTTTTTGGAGTTTACAGGAACCCAGTCAGGATTCTCAAGTTTCCAAACAGATTAGCATTGCTAAATTCTTTGTTTGGGTTTTACAAGCAGATAGTTAATTCTACAAATGTTGCTTTTATGGAAATGCAAAACATA
This sequence comes from Apistogramma diplotaenia, assembly GCA_015052665.1. Classification (NCBI taxonomy): domain Eukaryota; kingdom Metazoa; phylum Chordata; class Actinopteri; order Cichliformes; family Cichlidae; genus Apistogramma; species Apistogramma diplotaenia. Next base: position 77,693 of record VOQJ01014027.1, on the reverse strand, counting down.
TGTCTCTACTTATCTGATTTCCTGCAGGATATCAAAACAATTTGGCATATGATCTTTGTGGTGACAGGATATACCAAAAACATCCCTAAAAAAACACGGAAAATAGATTTTTATAATCATTTGGTTGTTGGAGATTGTTTTGGAGGATTATTTCCGAGAATATGTTTTTGTAATGCAGTAAATTCCTTCAAAAACTTGACCTTGGTTTAAGTATTTTTCCCTTTTTTTTGCATTTTGTTGAAAACCTTCCACTGATGTGTTTCTATCAGTAAAATTTAAATAATGCACTTCCAGAATCACAATTGTTCACAAGAAAACAGCAGTAGTTCTTAAACACGCCACAGACATCGCTCACATAATCTAGGGGCCAAAATTTTAGATTTGGGGATGTGATGAGCTTTAAAAGACACCGGTGAGACGCAAAGTGACATATGAAGACCATTACAGGAGTTTGGCTGCTGTGAATTGCGATGGTTAAATGAGGCAACATACTGAAAATGAATTTAGTTGCCTAAATTTCACTGTTATTGCTTTGTGCTCCAGTCACAGTTTCCAAGAAACTAAGTATCCTCCTGGCGAAGTGTGTCCATGAGTTTGTTGAGGATATGTGTGTTCAGGTGCTTAGGTATTACCATTCACCTGCATGGATGTTTGTGCACATGTGAGGTTGTGTGTGTTGCTCTCTGCACATTAGCGGTAATTATAGTCAGTAATAACCCTAACGAGGAGAGAGGGACAGGCTGCGTTCAAAGCAGCAATTACAAGTTAATCAGCTACCATGTTGTTTGGAGTAATTAGGCAATACTGTGAAGAGGATTTAGATCTCAGATATTTACTGCTGCAGTGTGGGAGAGGGTGTGGTATGTGTGTGTGTGTCTGTTTAAATCATTGTTTGTGTGTGAGAGTTACGACAGTCAGCCATGAATTGTGTCTGTTAAACTGTCATCCATTGAGTTCATGCTTGTAAAATCTGTTTTGCTGTTGTGCTTAAAGATAAATCATTGCCAAAGTAAGTAAGTAATATTTTTGTTGTAGCCTTTAATTATTTTTCTTGAATAAGAAATAATAATTTGGACAAACTCATTTGCCGGGTACACAATCCACTATGTTGATTATAGGCTCTTTATGGGCTCTATGAACTACAGGGGCTGACCTCAAGTCAGAATTAGTCAGTTTATTTGGATTTGTTCCTTTTTCGCTGATTGACATACATTTTTGGGGCGAACATGGGTCTAAATAATGAGCCAGAAAACTTTTAGCAGCTGAAAACAAAACAAAGCAAAACAATGTCCAAAAATAAATAAATCAAAGGTCTTACACTAACATGTCATGCGAACGACAATATCCGTCATTTGCTCTGAAACGAGCGCTCCTACATGGATGACTTCACGTGTCAGATCAGTGTGTAATGTGGTTGTAGCTCAGGAGGTCCAGCTGGTCACCTACTAATCAGAAGGGTGGTGGTTCAATCCCTGGCTTCTCCAGTCTGCATGCCAAAGTATCCTTGGGCAAGATGTTCAAGCGCTTGAATGGGTGTGAATGAGGCATATTGTATGAAGCCCTTTGAGTGCTCGAGTACAGTAGAAAAACACTATATAAGAACCAGTTTGTGTAGGTATTAAAATACACTTTCCAATTGGATAGTTTGCTACAATCGGTGCTTAAAGGCACCAACACTGACGCCCTTGAATGAGAACCGCTTAATGCAACACATCTAAGGAATTTGATGAACGTAATGGGTAGTAAGCAATGCCGTGAGTGAGTGAGAAAAGATTGTCGAACTCACTGCGTGAGATGGCCTGGCCTTGTGCAAACCTGCTATGACAGTGATTCAAGATTCAAGAAGACTTTGTTGTTACTGTACTGCAGAGAAGAAACAGCAGAATCAGGTAGGCCTCCTTTGGTACTCCAAGGTCAACAGGCAAAACAAAAGCAGGCATAAGTTATAAATGGTAAAAATGTAGAAGTGCAAAACAATGATAGTGATGTAAAATTGCCGCTCACAACCACAAGGTTTCAAACGATGTCCCTTTGATCTTCGGACAGTCAGGAGAATCATCCTTAAAATACCTTTTTGTAACAATAATAAGTTTATTTTCTTGCTTACCTGCAAATATCATTACTTTTCTCACCTTGCCATGCATTGTTGCATACCAAAGTAATCTTCATCGCCTAATCCATCTATGTCCCATTCAAATATATACAGTACAATTTAAAAATTTGTAAAAGTGTGTGGAAAAATGAAGTGACGAGAGCTAAATGGTGTCAATCCGCTTACAAACTCTACAGCTGTATTGTTCTCTGCTATGTTAAGCTCATTGTGGCCTCTGATTGCTTGGCTGCGAGGAGGAAGCTGTGATTCAGCTCTCTGCCAAGTGCCATTTATGCTGAGGTGCTAATAGCGAGGGTCTGACACTGATACACACACACGCCTTAATTGTACGCCGTGTTAATGAGACGCAGAGCGCTAAGGAGGAGGGGTGAGGGAGAAAAGGAGGATGGAGAAAGAGACAGGCAGGGAGGAAGACAGACAGGGATCAGCCAATGACCTGTGTGATGAAGAGAAACTGCACTGACAGCTCATTGCCCAGTCCTGTCAACCCTGCTGTGTGTGTGCATGTGTGTGTACTTATACTATGGAGATGCTAAAATGCTTGATTAGAGAACAACACACACTGAAATTATGCATCAAATTACCATATTGAGTGTGTCTGTGTATAAGCTTTCACTCATTTATTAATATTTAACAATTTTGCAATTTAGTGAAATGACATGTAATTACTAATAGGGCAATGTAGACAAAATTGCTGTCTTGATAATTATGGCTCTATTATCACAATGTGGACATCTTATTTATTTAATTATTTGATTGTTTGCAAAGAATCAGATAACAGGATGAAACATTTACAGCAGCCAATAGCAATTTTCACAAAACACAAATATCACAGATAAACCAGAACGTCTCTGGATTGATGTTTTAAGAGAACCCTTTGCACATAATTTTACTTAAGCAATAACTTTGAACTTTGAAATTTGAAAAGTAATCTTTGCATATTTGTTGTTCTGTTACATTTTTTTTTGCCAATTTTAAAAATGTAAAAACAGTTTCTTTTAGCAAAAGTATTTAAAGTCTCAAGCTGATACTTTTTCCCCATTTAGCCATTTGTGATGTCAGTAACGTGTGTGGATGCATATGGAACTGTAAATGATAACATAGGGCTGGATTGACCTCCTAATTACCACAGCTGTGATGGGAGGAGACACACAAGGCCAGAGGTTAATAGCTGGCTTGTCGGACAAGAAGGTTGAGAAGGCAGGGGGGATAAGCAGGAGAGGAAGGCACCACAGAGGAGAGTAGAAGGCTTAGAGGATACATTTGGATGGAGCAAGAAGAGAGCAAAGAAAAGGACACAAATGTGGATATTAGTGTAGATGGTGTTATAAGAAAAAAGTGAAGGGATTAAAAGGATGACCAAAAACGAGAGGTTACTGGCAGTACAAGTTTAAGTGCAAGTTAAATTTCTAAATTACAGACTGGCAGTATTTTCTCTGAACACAAAGACTCACAGCCTAATTTTAAATACAACGGCTTGGGTGCATCCCATTCTGTAGTTTAAAGTAGTTTTTTTCTAGGCCAGAGTTAACATTACAGTTAACTGCTGGAGAATTTAAGGGAAAAAAAATTACGATTAATTTGAACAAGTCTGCTCCAAAACAACAGCAGTTTTCCCTCTGTGTTCATCTGGTACAGTTTTTCTTTTGCCTGGAGCAGTGAGAGGCGATTAGAACGCATGAAAAAGGGGGTTAAAGGATGGAGCCTAATCAAAAATATGGAACGGCTCTCTGAGACACGCCGAATGATACCCATAACCCAGTTTAACAGGAGCAGATGAGAACTGAATGGAGATTGTCTAGAGACCTTACAAATAAATCAGCAGTGTTTGTGGGTTGGGTGCTCAAAAACACTTACTAAAGATGCAAAAATGTCATCAACTTTGAGGGATCAAAGATTGCCCAATGTGGTTTTCTCACACTTTCTTTTAGAGTCATCCTGGCTTTGGAAACTGTGGTGGTGCAGTGCCTTGCTCAAGGGTCAACACATAAATGTTTGGCAAGAAGAAAAGAAATCTACGTCACCTCTTGCAGCAGAAGCAAAAGCAACTATAAGAAAAATCAAGGAAAACTAGTAAAACTGTGAAAACAGTGAGGCTTATTTTTAGCAAAATAAAAAAAATCACCTGTGAATGTTTGAAATTGAATATATTTCCTGTTTTTTCTACCATTTAAACTTGTGTTATACTAGTCAAAGTTTTCATTTTGTAAAAAAATCACATTAATAACTTAATGACTCTGCTTATCTGTTTTGGATTTTTCATTAAAGTTACAAAGCATGTTAAAATAACAATAAATGTCACTAAGATAAATAGTAAAAAAGACAGATATATTTATAATTGAAAACTAAAAATTATATCTAGTACATTGAGTGAAAAAATGGTCAAAACTAATTAAATCAGCATTTAAAATGCTATTTTACGTGCCTATGCTCCTTAGGCAGGGTGTTCCAAAATACTTTATCTTTTAAAACTACAAAAATAATTATTAATGTTTTGCCCTGGGACAACAGCTCATAAAAAGATAGCAGAAAGCATGTTGGAAGCCCATCGGTTGTTTCTGGTCTGGGCCTGCAGTCTGAGGGAGAAGTGAAGCGAGAGCGCTCCGAGTTGGATTGTAAACATTAAAGAAACACCGATGGTGGTGTTCACGTTTCTAATTAATTACCCTGATTGATTCCGACTGCAGCTTGCTTTTGAGTGGCATTTCAACATGATGTTCTTTAGTTAATACCCCCACTCCCCACTAATAAGGCAGCAATTAAAACAGTCATTTGCATCTAACATTATACCCTCTATTAGCTTGAAAAGGGAAAACATGGCTGAAAGGGGCAGAGGTTGCTTTAAAAAAAACAAAACAGAAAGCAAAGTTACATTTGTGTGTGGGCTATTTGTGGATGCACACGAACGTAGCTGCCTACTCAAAACAAATTTGCCAAGTTAATATAAGGGAATGAACCTATGCATGTTCCCCTCTGCACTGTTCAGCTGATTTATGGGAAATGTGACTGCCAGTTCCATGACCCTGCGACGGTACTCCATGTCTGACCCCTGGTGTTCTGACACATACGCTCTCACTCACACGCAAGCACGCGCCCAGCCATCACTCGTTGGAATATGAGTTGCCAAAGATGGGGATTCGGGGGGGGGAGGGGGGTGCTGTCCTTGGGGCTGATTGGCTGAGAGTTGTCAAACGATCACGGCAGTGGCGAGCAGGGGGCCTCTCTCCCCCCCAAAATCAATTTCAATCAACGTGGAGACGCAATATTATCAAATGTCAAGACTACAGCGGCCCTCGGCCCCGCAGTGCAGCAAAAAATTATTCCTGACAGCCACTTGGTGACTTAATTAAGTGCAAAAAAGGGGAAAAGAAGAGAAGAAGGGTGGAGGCAATAGTGAAAGTGACCGAAGGAAGACGGTAAGGAGGGGCGAGGTGGGGGATTAAGAGTCAAAATACCTCAATTGGTCAGTTGGTCTTTTTGTTTGGTTGACTGATTGTATTGACAAGGCCTCAGAATGATAGCCTCACAGGGGAGCAGTCAGGGAGAGAGAGGGTTGCATTGAAGGAGAAGGATGGAAGGAAGGGGAACAGGCTAAAAGAGGGGACTGATAACGGTTGTGTGTGGGAAGAGGGAGAAAGACTGAATGAGAATAATGGGTAAAGATGTGTGAAGGAGGGAGAAGGAGAAGACAGACATAGTTAAGGATGAAGACAAGGAGGTAAGAGTGGAAAGGAAGGATGCACTAGGGGAGTGGAAAGAAGCAAGAAAAAAGCAAAGGAAGAAAGAGCATGCAGTGAATGCATAGATGGATGGGCTGAGAGAGGGATACAGGAAGGAGAATAGCAGAGTAAGTAGTAGTTTATTGACAAGGATCTCCCTTCACACACACACATACACACACACACACACGTGCACACACACAGATATGCACCCTCCCATCCGCTTGCCAGCAATCTTGATATTGAAATGATTCCTTGGGAAATAAATCACATTTCGATTGGCTGGTAATTGCTGAGGATCGATCAACACGTTCTGCTTGGCTCTCCCAGGGATTTTCTTCCCTTTGTCCACATTAACACACACACATTTCTGGGATGTCAATGGGGACCGCGAACCTCAAGGGATAACTGATAGCTGATTGAGCAAATCAGTAAACATGAGCTGCTGATTGTTCCTATGCAGATTAATATGAGGTCGTTGATGAAAAAAATGAAGGCAAGAGGCGGCCTTGGTGGTAAAGGGAAAGAAGGGATGAAAGACTGATTGAAAAAAAGAATAAACAAAACGATCTAAAAAGGGACAAAATGTTTGCACATGAAGCATAAGAAAACCCAAAGTACAATATTTATCATATTATGACCTCTGTTTTATTTCCCGTGCGAATGCTTCACCTTTCAAAATGTTTTGAAAGAGCTCTGCATGCTCCAAACCTGGTTCTCTGATTCATGAATGAGTAATTTTGATCAATTCTTTAATCAGTCAGCGGTTAGAGGTGCAGCTCTCTCATGTTAAAGTATGATTTATAAATGGCTAGAGGTCATTATAACGTTACGGGCGCTTTATCAGGCTAAATGAGAATGGCCTTTCTACTCATGTTCTTTCTATGACAGGGACAAGCAGGTTGTCAATACAGAAATGACCCTGCTTGAGGGCTGGAAAAGAGACACACATACAAACACTTGCAAACAAATATACACACGGGTAAAGAATACCTGTTTGAACATATTTAACATAAAAAGGAACAAATGCATGCACACTTAAGAATAAGAAGAGCTCTGTGCAATTGAAGTGTAAATGTGCAAACTAGTATATTACATACTGTATGCATAAATGTTACCCTCCCATACACGTACGCACACATACAGTAGTTTATATTCACAACCAGGGAATGGATCAGTCAATACGATCATCTTCTGATTTACAGGAGCAGCAAGCACTGTAAAAAGAAGCATGGATTTTTCTGTTTCCATAAAATACATGAGCAATTTATTCACCTTTCAGAGGCAGATCAATGCGATTCTATGATTGCAGAACATATTTCTCTCACCTGCAGTATAAAAATTGGACAGGACTGTTATTCAAACATACTTTAAAACTGGAGAAAAGCTGCTACTGGATATTGTCATGGCAACCGATTTATTTACAGAGATGCAGAAGTAAATGTAAATCTGTGACAAAAAAATTCAATTGATGAGCGACAAAAATGAGACAAATGAGACAAAAAATAATAATTTCACCACGTTTAGAAAATAACATCACTATAAACTTGGTACAAAAAGTAAAGAAATGTGTGTTTGGTTGATTATTTCTTAGTTGTAACAAGGCTTCTTGCATTTGTGAGCAGCTTTGGTTAAGCAGCAGAGTTGAGTATGTGGGTTACAGCCACTAAGAACTTACCAGATCTTCTCTACCAATACCAAACACCTGTTTCTTAAATAAACAAATTGTTAGATTACCAATATATTTTGTTTGTTCAGACTTTAATCATCCAATCTAATAAATGACACCAACCAAGAGTCAGTAGCAGAATAAGCTGTTTGGCACTGGCAGAGAAGACTTGGCAAGTTTTTCATTGGTGCAACTCACATACTCAACTCTGTTACTCAACCCGCAAATGCATTTTCCTTACAAATGTGGCGGGGAAATAAACAGGCTTTCCAGTGGTATATGATTTATTGCCAAGAAGTATTGTTACAACAAAGAAAAAGCAAATTTCCGTATTTTTTGTGCTAAGTTTATTACATATTGCTTGAGTGGGTTTACATTTCCATTTAGGAAACCTCCTAAATGGAAATGTTGAGGTATTCCCATGTAACATCAGTGCACTGACTGTTCAAAATGAGTACTTTAAGAACAATTTTAGTTGCAGGTTTTGTTTGAAACTCTGTCATGGTCACGCTATCTATCACACTCAGTGCTGAGCGCTGTCACCACACATAAGGTGTTTTTTAGAAGCCGCGTTGCCAAAACACTGGTGAAGCTGAAAGGAAAAGGATGTGTCACAAATGCAGAAAATAATTCAGTGATTGTTGGAACATCTCGCTCCAGAGCTACTATATCAGCAATAATCTAAAAGTCGACTGATGGGCTTTAATCCCAACCACTAAATCTGGGTGATGCAGCTGGATTCACCGTCAGTGTTAAGGATCAAGTCAAGTGTTTCTTTATGGATCTCGATTTGTGTATAGATTCCTGGTAGAGTCCAAACCTGTCACCAACATTTGAGCACTGCCCTTTAAGTCACAGAAACACAGAACATCTAAAACATAATTGGAATTTCATAAAACCAAACACAAAAAGTATGTTCCCATACCTTTAATTATGACTTAAACTGCGTTTCTACCATCTTATGAGAGGTCTTATTAAACTTTCCCTTGTTGATCGGCCTGGGAAAGAAAAAAGTAACTGAAAAGACATGTCAGTGAATAAAAAAAATCTTAGTATTTAAGATTGTTGCTCTTGTAAGGAAAAGTTCAGAGGTTTGTATCTCACACACCCACACACACATACAGCTACACACCTAAGGGTGCTTTGTGTAAATAAGCGTACCTGCACCCCTGTAGGGAGGTCAGAACAGTCATCCATCTAGCTCTGCCTTGGGTCATCATACACACATGCACTTACACACTGTTCTCCTCATTCACACACCCACAAACATCTTTTTCCATTTTATCTGTCACTCTTAGAAACACACACACTTCCACTTCCACCCTGCAGCAATCATTTACTGGCTTGTGTTCAGAGTCTGTTTTGGATGTGTAACACTGGGGATGACACGGAAAGACACAGAATGACAGAACACTGTCCAGAGGTCAGTCTGTGTGTGTGTGTGTGTGTGTGTGTGTGTGTGTGTGTGTGTGTGTGAGTGAATGTAGTCCAGCTACAGAAACAGCAAACACCTGCGGAGTCCTGCTCATGATGCTCACGTCTTAATGTCTTTGTGCAACACACAGGATAATAAACACATACTCACACACTAATTAGGCTTTTGACTGTTTATTACACTATCCACCTGCTGGATAAGTGGCAATCTAAAAACCGTTTCTGTCATGTTGTGTAACCCCCTCCACAACATAGCAACCCATTCTTTTTCTCTAGAGGGGTATTTTAGACTTTGCTTCCTGTTACTAGACCTCTCATCAGCATCCCTGATGATTTCAGATGCTTAGATGGAGGTTTTGAAGGATGTAGCAGGACTGCAGTAGAGGGTTCGGAGGGACTGTGGAAATGTAGAAAGTTATCTAATAGATGAATATATTGAATATAATGGTGCGTATGTTTAAAACTGACACTGAAAAGTCAAATGAAATTAAATTTGACTTTTCACAGTGAGTTTTAAACTATGTGCAACTGCAATTAGGAAAATGTATGACATCAGTAACTACAAGAATAACATGGAGGTCGCTCATAAATACATCATTTTTGTCCCCTATTTTTACAACAAAAAGAAATTGATACCTGCACACATACAGTACCAGTCAAAAGTTTGGAAACACTCTCGCATTCATATGAATGAGAGACACACAGTGCAGACAGAATAGACATAAAACATGTTAATGCATTTACACGTACATTCGTGAATGCATAAATCCGCACATAAAGATAAATCAGTACATTGTAACCACAACATAAAATAACTTATGTGGTTATGGGGCATTAGCTGTTGTATTTACCATCACTTAACAGAAGTCAGTTCGTGTGTCTGTGTGTGTGAAAGCTTTTAGTGAACCAGAAACTGAACAATTTCTCTTCTCTAACTATCGGATAGACTTTATCCTGTCTCTGATTGTTGTTCTGTGGTTTTAGCAAACTCACACACACATATACACACACACACGCGCGCACCTCAATAGTCCAGGTCCCTGCTGATTTGCTCTCCCTACACAGAGAGCTCCACACCCCGCTCTCACACTCCTTTTATGTTCTTAAATATTGATAAGTAGCTTTGCAACATTAATATCTTAGATGGCTTACAAGAACACTTAAATAAAATCTCACTCACCCTCCCTCTTTCTCCCCCTCCCTGCATCTCTTCCAGCCTGTCACTTGTTTTTCATTTGTGTAATGTGTTTGTCTGTGTGGGAAGCAGTGCAGGAGGGCTGTGGGGAAACAAGAGGATTAAAGGGAGTGTGTGTATGTCTGTGGGTGGGTGTGTTTCTCTATAATGAAAGTGGGTTCTTTCTTTATGCATTATAACAATTATTTGCAAAAAAAACTGTACAAAAATCAAAAATAAGGTGTTTTGTGTGTGTACCCACACCATGGCTATGCATGAGCACAAAATTCTTGTGCATTGCCATTTAATTGACTTGTAAAACGAATCCCCTTTAAACAGGAAAACTATTTCAAATACAGGCTGATTTAAATACATGTTTCCTTGTGTAAGCTGTCATGGTATAAGTTTAATGAACTACGAGATGTCCCAGTAGAGAGGAATTTGCACACGCACACAAAAAATCTGTTCATTCATTCCTTAGAGAAAGTCTGCTAATGGATTTTCAGATCACCTCTCAGCTCACCAGTGATGACCTCTGGTCTGGTGTGTAGTTAATTTGCTCAAGCATTTGTCAAGATTGCTGTGGAAATAAAACCTATTTGCACATTTGTTGTGTTATCTTCTAATTTTATTTTTAAAAAATTGTGGGGGCAGGGGGTACACAGCTAGTTATACTTTATAGGAAATACAAACAGAGACAAGTGAGAAGCAGAACAAATAGGGAAGAGTGAAACATGTATAACCTGCTGTGTGACCTCATCCAACAAATGAAGGGTGTCTCACTTCATCATTTCACTTAGAAAAGATAACGCGACTTGTTAAAACGCCCGTAGTACAGGTGATTGTGTGTTACTTGACAAGAATTAACTCAAAAGAGGTCCTGAGAGGCTGATAGACGGTTTTAAAGGGATTAGAACAGGATCAGAGACCAACTGGGAGGGATTAGCCCCCTGACTCTAATAGCTGCTCACATAGCAGTTATCAGATACACAGCTGTGACTTGTATACACAAATGTGAGCACTGATCGGCACAAAAGATGTGCAGATCCAGAAGTGTTTTCTGCAAAGAGGGAAAATGGTGTTCCATGGGTGTCCTCCCCATAGTCAGTTTAATGTGACTCATCCAGAGTCATTGTAAGCTAAAAACAAAAGGATCATATTCATATTCTGCTGAAATGTTGTAATACTTGTAACTATGCAGTTTGGTTTTATGAAATACAGATCAACAAGGGTGTCAGTGATTCCAAAATTTCTCCATGTTTTCCAAACTGGAATGTAACTTTATTTACCTTCATCAGACTTTTCAGTTTCAAAGTCAAATCGTGATTTAATAGATGTGTCTGTGTGCAATCTCAGAAGCACACACACACTCTTGTATGCACGGACAAAGAGGCACTCTTGACCACACATTTAGCCAAGCGCAGCCTCTTCCTTCAACAAGACAAATATTTGGTCCAGAGCGTTCGCCACTTCTGTGTGTGCATGCTGCGTGTATGCGTGTCGCAGGGCAGTTTTTTCGGGGGAAGCCAAATGGAGAAGAGTGATAGGCTGACGTACGGTGAGGTTCATCAAAGTCACAGTGTGCAAAGGCACTCATTTTTCATTGGTTGAGGGGTCCCAAACACCTGCAACCTGCAGCAGCAAGCCCACCTAAAAAAGAAAGCCAGAGAAAGAGAGAGAAGAATGAGAGGAAGAGGAAGATAGATGGTGACGGGGAAAGAGAGTAAGAAACAAACATGAGGAAGAGTCGCCATAGGAGAAAGCAAGAGTGCGAGGGAGGAAAAGAGTAGGAGACACTGGTGGTTGGGACAGTTTGAACGACAGCGTTCTCCCTTTTACATTTCACACCCGGACGCTCCTTGCACCGCCAGGGGGAGGAGGCAGGGAGGAGGTGTGTGGAGTAGGTGTGTATGGTGTGGGTTGGTTTGCTCAAGGGAGAAAGACGGGGAGATATATTCTGAAGATGTTATTATTATACGTTTACCTTGTTTTGGACTCACAAGGGGACAACAAAACGATACACAAAGCATGCGGAGACACACAGAACACACATCAACATATCCATATGCATGCACAAGCATGTGCACACAAACGAACATGCTAGGAAAGTTTGGTAGGCATATTTTACTTGTGCAGGGAGGGGCTGTTACCATGATTTCAAGTATTATATGCTAATGTGCAATTCTATGTTAAATACTGTGGTTTAGAAAATGTGATTACATTACCACGGTGACTTTCAGGTGGAATGTTTCTCAAAAAAAAAGTGATTTTCCACAGTAAAAACTGAGCCATTTGTTCAGTTTGTGTGTGTGCCGGCTGTGTTTGTGGGGTGTCAACTGATTCACGTTAAGGTCATCATAAAAGTGTGATGTCCATCGTACCTGTCAACACACATTTGATTGTACACACACTTCCCTCTTGCCCCTGGCCACAGAAACCCTGCATCCGTCTACTATGCCACACGCTATACTGTACTCATCCCTCAGCAAATGTCACACAGAAACACACAGTCAGAGACATGCACATGAACATAAAGACACATATAAATAGACTCAATGCAACAGAAAAGCATACTCTCTCTCACACACTCACACACACAAATACACATGCAATGTCCAAAAGACACAAATAAACACTCCCTCCTGCTGCTTATGTTCAAGCATACACATTTTCACTTACTCACAACAGATGACTTACACTGAAATGAACCTAATCCATCACCTGGAACGCAGACACACACAGCAGGCTTCGTCACCTTCACAGCTCACCTACTATCACTGTGACATGCCTGCTGGACACTGTAGCCACTGTGATAAATTTATAAATGGGTGCATGTGTGCATATAAGCCCACGCATGCATGTGAATTCATGTTGAAGTGCTGTTCGCAACACTGACTGTTTTGTTTTGTGTTCACAGACATATTACACGGTTTGCTTTCTTTTTTAATTTTAAGTAACTTAAAACAACATCATGAACTTTCTTTAGTAGTGTGTACCGAGGCACAGACACCCACGAAACAACAGTGATGTCACTTAAGAAAAGGCTGCAATTAATGTGTAAATAATACACACATATGTAGACAGGTAAATCGGATTTTACAACTTTATCACCTCAGAGAATGTTTTTTTTTATTTTAAATTTGTTTTTTGACCACTTTGATCTTAGTAAATATCCAAAGTTGAGTTTACAATTTTAATTTAATAACAAACACGAACCCGTTACTTGTCAGGAAAAGTAGAGCAGCAATCAAAAAAGTATCCTGACATCTTCCGTTACGTGCAATTCATACATTAAAACTTTTGTAGAAAGGATATGTTGAGGTTTAATTCAAATTTTATGATTTAGTTTTGGAAATTGTAAACCTCAAAATAACTCATAATTACAGTGTAGAGTGATTTACAAATTTATTAGGCTACTGTCATAAAAACAAGAAAGCTCAAATATTATAGAAATTTGTCAAAAACCTAAACTTTAAATCTTAAAAAATATTGAATTCACTAAAATGAATTCAGGTTATTATACCAAAATTTGAACTGGCACTGGACTTCTGATAAGTCAGAAATTAATCAAGCATAACATTCAACCATTAAAACAAATCTTTCAGTTTAAGAATGCAAGTAAATGACTATAATTTAAACATCTTAATAAAAAAAAATTCTGTATTATTTTTTTGAGCTTGATTCATGAATAACAACAAGAATTATATTTATACACTGTTTAGGGCAGCTGTGGCATTAACACACACACACACACACACACACATATAGCTCTAGTATATGCTGGCTCAAAGACATGACTCACTAAGACAACTAAATAGAACAGAGCTATTGGTAATATTATTAGTTCACCTGTGTTCTTCCCTCTATGATAAATCAAAATATCCCTCTGAAAATGGCCTTTTATTCATTCAGATGAAAACACTTTCACAACAAACACAACCAGAACACTGCCCATAGCTATGACTGATGCAAAACTCAAACTAAAATTATTTCCCGAAACAACAAGAACACAAAATTCCTCAGAGAATCACTGGTGTGCGTGTTTGACAAATGCTCGCTGGCAGCGCTGCAGTCTCGTCCAGCGGCTTGCTGAAGGCTACAGCAGCGTCATTTCATGGCTCTCTTGTTACTGGGCTGTAAATTCAGCGGATGGCTCCTGTCTCTGCGTATTGATCCGCTCCGTCACCTTGAACCTCCGTATTGACACATGGGGCGACGCTGAGCAGGGAAAAACGGCAATTTACCGACCCTCAATTATGACATTCATAGATGATGTCACAACAGGGGCATGGGGCTTTGAGACTCACCCACACACACACACACACACACACAGACAGATACACAGTTCGTCGAGGGATTGAATCCATTTGTTTGAGCTTTGCGCACCAAAACACACACCAAGCGAAGGCTTTCCATCCTAAATAGCATTTAATGGCACCCTGTGTGCTTGTGTCTGATTTTATGTGTGTCCGCACGCACATACACTATCTCTATTAGTGTGTGCATCACCTCTGACAGCCGTTCTAATGTCTGTTGTCCTTTCATTCCCCAGACAGATGGTTCACCGGACCATGTCATTAGCAGAATACAGTTGGCAATATGTCATATATTACATTAATACTAAGATAGCATGAGGCAAAACATTCTGTGCTCCCTGCTGACACCTCTACATGCGTCATTCAGACAGATCAGGCACAAAACTACAAGTCATGTAATTACTACACAACAGTCAGACGCATTTTTAATGGCCTACACGAACCTTCAATTTTGTATTTGTTTGTATATAATAATGACACTGTATTGAACTGTAGCCTAGAGCGCCATTAGTCAGATTTGTAACTGGGAAAAACTCTTCAGGGAAAACTGAAGAAGAAATTATATCAATTTCCACAACAGTAACCATGAACAGTCGCTGCCTTGAGCAGTGATCACCACTGTTGTTCCAGGAGATCTGAAGGTGCAACCATATCATTGATGCTGCAGAGGGAAACTGTAAACACATAACAACCGGCTGGACTGTCAGAAAACATACACGATCTTTACCATCACTGTTTGCTGTAATGTATCAATTATCCATGGAAGAGTTGATTGAGACAGCATCTCTGGAAAATATAATAAGGATAGATGACATCAGTGTAAACAAAATAATGAGCTTTGCTTATATTTTAGAGCTATGGTGAGTTACCAATTAATGACTTGGATGACCAAAAAGAACATATGAAACCCCAACAAATAAGTTTTGTCTTTTAGGCGAATGTAAAGTTTAAAGTATAGCACTCATGCATGTGCTTCCACATTTGAAAGAAAAAAGGAGTGAATTGTTATTTGAGGCCATCCACTTATTATGATCTTTCAGTGACCTAACTTTGGGTCCTGACCCTCACATCAAGTATACCGCTATATTGCATTACAAATGGATTTCAAATTGAAGCCATATCAGATGTCACATATCTGATTCAGTAAGTAGTGGCCAGGGGCTGCCCAGCCATCGTTAATACTGTATTCACAATCCATTGATGAGATCATGAAAAACAGTGTGTGCGTGGTTTTTTTTTTTTCGTGCTTCTTCTGTTTTTGTGTGTGTGTGTGTTAGCCCTCCTAAGACTCACCCCAGCATGTACTACAGACACTCATAAATACACACACACATACAGAGGAGCAGAGACGCTCTCCCCAGGGCCTGAGTGCTCTCAGTGTTGACCGCTGAGGATGTGGGTCAGAATAAGAGGGCAAAAACAGAAAGGGGCTCTTAACAGGCCACACAGATGGGCCAGAGTCACAAAGACACACTCACATAAACACAAGTGCATACATACTCCCTGAGGTCAGGGTTCACCTGGAGAATCTCTGGTCACTGTCCATCCATCAGTTTTATTACAGAGACAGAAAATGATTTTATTTTTTTCAGAAATGCTACACGCCACACTTGGTCAGTTAAACATGAAAATAATTTATTGTATAAATGAATTTAGGCTGTATATCAAAGTAGTTACTGTGACATTGGTTTGTGGACATTTGAAGACTCAATTTTGACCTTTTGGCCATTGCTGTTTTGTTGCTGTTGTTTGTATTTCAAACCTTAAGTGACCAAACTTGAACACAGCAGTGAAGTACTAAATTGTGGTCTGGTACTAGCTAGCATGACAAGCAAGGTGCATGAGTAGTTTTATGGGTGGATTGCACAGACACAGATACATGCTAATTTGTGCTAACATATATACTCACCAGATTCTTTTCTAGTCCCAAGTTGGGCCCATTTTTGTCTTCAGAACTGCCTTAATTCTTTATAGTATAGATTCAAAATCTTCAGAAATTGTGCTCCATATTGACATGTCAGTGTCACTACAGATTTGCATTTTCCTGCTGTCTCCTCCTGTGCTCAGCTGTCAGGAGTTGCATCCAGTATGGTCTTCTAGTGCTGTAGCCCATCTGCTTCAAGGTTCAGTGTGTTGTGCATTCAGAGATGCTCTTTTACATACCTTGGTTAAGACTTCTTAGCAGTTTGTTAGTACAATGAACCAAAAGTCAAAGGTCCAGAACAAAAGTCCAGTTCGGTGACTCACATTAGCCCGAAGCAGTTTTTTGGGGACCCTACATGTATGTGAAATATTTCTGGAGTAGCACATGCTTTGTACATTGTCATTAAAAAGCCAAGTATAATGTCAAAGTTTAAATTGTCACTTTAATTCATGATGTCCCATCATCTTTTTTGCCTTAAACTCAGACGGCCTGCATATATTTATGTACTTCTGAGTGAATTTAGAGTGAATTCATGCACCACACTTTAGAGTGAGGTCTCTAAGTGTGTGTTTCTGTGTGTGCATATGTCTGTCTCCCCTATTTCTCAATGTTTTCCCATGGGAGAGTGGCAGCCATTTTGTCCTGTCATTCCTCCATGCTTTTTTTCCCTCTTTGCCTGTCCAATAATGACAGTTTAATTTGCCAGCCAATTACACCTGAGCGGTATTTAAATGAGCCAATAAGGACCTCTGACAGCATGACTTGTTGCTCCAGTTAGTACTCAGACGCAGAGGTCGATTTACTCTCCCACTCAGTGATACTGTTTGTGCCGTTTGGGGGCTTGCTTTTATCAAAACTGCACTATTTCATTCTTTGAAATAAGATGATTCTATAAAAGCACAACTTTCCTTTTCAAAATAAATGTTTTGTGGATTGTGTCGGGAAGTTTTACAGGTACAGTACCAGTCAAAAGTTTTGGTTTGGTTTACAAAAAAATAGAGGAAGGGGAAAGTGTGTTTAGAAAAGAGGCAAGGCATGGTGAAACAAAAAAGATAAGTGATTGACAGTGGTTGATCCTAATCCTCTCTTGCCATGTGTGTAAATAATTTCTAAGCATCTTATCCTGCTCATTTATATAATGGTGGACTTAAAGCCCTGTGCTTGCTTCTAGAGGCCTGAGATGTATTCGAACAATCCCATGTGTGCCTCTGAGTAATGATCCATTTCTAGAAGTACATTTGTATAGCATGTGTAATGGTATCTAAATGTGTTCCTGTACAATGTCTATATACTTAGCATGCAAGTGACGTTGCGGTCATGACAGTGACTATGACTGTGTGTCCGCACTCATTGATTAAACGGCCCCTTTAATCTGCTTCCTACCTTTCCGAGATCCCCCGCCACCCCTCCGGGCCATACAATAACTGTAACTGTGCTTTTTAATATCAAGCGATGGTAAGTAAAAATAACCTGAGTTAAATATCTTCAGATTAAATACATCTTTTACAGTCTGGCTTTGCCCTGCTGTGCTGGTTTTAAGCTGCCCACACATACACAAAAACATCGCCATGCATTCACACACACCGAGTGCATGTTCCCATAATCACAGCAATACCACACTTAAAAATATTAAATGTAGTCGGAAGGCTTTACAAATTGCACTCTTAAATACGTGACCTGACCTGAGAGGCCTTTTGCCACCCTAAAAAATTACTCTGCTTGATAAGTATGTAACAGCATTAAATGATCAAACTGCTGTTTTCAGTCAAACTGGGTGACTCCTGTTACAGTACAATAATGACTCCCTGTGGTTTTGGCCAAAAGCAAAGAACTGCTATTGCCAGAGTTGCAGATTTAATTACCAGTAAGATCAGAAGGTTGACTCTTACGGTATGGTGTGCAAAGGTCTTGAGCTACGCCCTCTTTCTTTATATTAGGTGCAGCAATTTATTGAAACATGCAAACATACAGTATACAGTATAAGGCA
The DNA here is from genome assembly GCA_015052665.1 of Apistogramma diplotaenia. Classification (NCBI taxonomy): domain Eukaryota; kingdom Metazoa; phylum Chordata; class Actinopteri; order Cichliformes; family Cichlidae; genus Apistogramma; species Apistogramma diplotaenia. Next base: position 59,357 of record VOQJ01014027.1, on the reverse strand, counting down.
AAATCAGCTGCAGTGGCAGTGTGGAAGGAATCATTGTTATGCTGTTGCCAATCAAATGTTTTCCAGCAGCTCCAAACCATGACAGTCTCCACCATGTTTTGCAGGTAGCTGTAGATATTCATTGTTACACCTCTCTCCTGACCTTCCCTGTACTGTACATACCAAGGATGATATGAAGTGAAACCTTTCTAAGCCTTTCCTCCCTCTTTGCCTTCCTTAGGAATAGCTTCCTGTTAGCCATTGAGACCATTTCTAATGAGATGGAATGATTCATAATTTAGTGTAAAGTTGCTTAACAAATAACAAAAAAAATATTCTTCTGAAAATGGTCAGGTGCAAGAACTGGAATGAAAATGAGTGAAAAAGCAGCCAATATCCAAAAAAACTTTAAAAGCCTTCAGAAAGCCTAGAGAACTATTGCTTCAGACCACTGCCTGCAAGAAAAATATAAATATTGGCATAAATGTTTGTAAGCGAATAGTGTTGTTTGCATAATCTAATCTTGAAGTAAACATAATTCACTCACATTCTTTAAATTGTTATTGAAAGAAAAAAGTCAGAAAAGATGGAAAGAAACAAATAAAAAAAATTATAGAAATGGGTAAACAGATGAAAGAGACGGTGGGGAAATCAGATGCTTCATGTTTTATCTGTTTGTTAATTATTTCTCTAGTTAATTTCCTTTTGTATTTAGATCCTTGGTTAATACTATTCATTTGAGATTCCTGCCAATAAAAGTGGGATGGAATGGACTCAAGAAATGCGATGTGCTGAAAGAAAAAGATGAGAAAGAAAGAAAGATTAATTAGACAGATGCAGAGGAGAAAATGTGAGAGTGATGCAGAGAGATTTTGGCAGTGGTCCAGTCATCATGCTGGGTAAATGATTTGAGTCGCTTATCAAATTGAGGGTTAAAGACTGGTAGCCATAGAGGAAAGCAGCACGCCCACATTTCTGTTCAGTAATGATATTTAGACAATTCAATGTCAGAAGGTTTTGCACAAAAAAAAGAAAACGCACACAGACACACACACATACCTGAAGCAAAGCATGCTGAGCTTTCCCAAGAGCAAGTACAACCCTGCTGTGCAACTGACAGCATCCTTCATTACCTCCATCACACAGAAATACATATCTGTGTACATGTCCATCCCTCTTTATGTCATAGACACATTTACAGGAGGGGGAAAAAGAGGAGGAGAAGAAAGAAAAATTAGTAGACAGGACAAGATAAAGTGTAAAAGGAATAGGAGCGCACATGAGGCAAAAGAGGGCTGATAAGGATATAAAGGGATAGGAGGAAGGAGAAGAAAAAGCAGAGGAATGAATTGAAAGGAACGCACTAGTTTGCGGACATGTGATATTAAGAAAAAAGAAAGGAGATGAAAGAAGAAAAACTTAAGTGATGTGCTAAGACCAGATAACGTAAAGGAAGAAGAAAGAAAAGGAGAGAAAAGAAATGAGACATCATGAAAACTAGGCGAGATACTGTGGACGAACAAACAGAACTGAAAAAGAAAGAGGAAGAAAAAGCAGAGCAAGAAAAGACTGGCCAATATGAAAGAGTACATCAAACGTCTCTTTCATTGTTTGTGCTCCATCTGTGTCGGCATGAACAAAACGAGCATCAGCAGCTCAGTTAGTTAGTTAGTTAGTTAGCAAGGGATTCGGTGAGTACTTAGGCCCCAATTATCCACTAAATCTGCCTCTCTCTCTAAATGAGATTATTGCCACATACAGAAGCTGTGGCTCCCATTGGGTTCCATTAACTTTGATTACTCCTCATTATTTACTTACAGCTCTGCCGCTGTTATTGCTTTCGCTTCGCACACACATACTGAAAAGACGAGGAGAGGAGGGGGTGATGTAAACAGGGAACCACATAGACAGAATTATATGAAAACACATGTAAAGACTGAGGGCGATGCGCTTAATGAAAGCACAAAGAGAAAGTAATGAAGAGTTAAATGACATGGTGTAAAGAGATGCGAGGAAAGTAAAGTTCAGAGGAAGGAGAATATGCACAAAGAAAAAAAGACTGCAGAGTAGGAGTCAAAAGGCACGTATCAATGGGAGTAAAGGCAGAGAATTACAACAAAATGAGGGAAGAATAGAAAAATGACACAAAATGACACAAATGGGTGAAGGGAGCCTCCAATGGGGCAATAAGCATCTAATTTCATTGCACACATGCTCCTAATACAGTTTTTGGAAGAATAGCATCAAGCAAAGGAAGAAACAGGTAAAACACAAACAAGCTAAAGACAATGAAGAAGAGGGAAATGCAAATAATGGAGAAAGAGGACAAAAGGACACACATGAGACAAAGAAGTACTGCTAAAGATTGTGATCCTGATCAATACTTTATGGGTTCTTCTGTTATTATTTTTTCATAGAAGTTCATTCCACAACTGGTAAATGGTAAAACTCAATGTATGAGTTCAAAACAAAACAAAACAAGACAAAACATACAAATACAGAAAAACTATTAAACATTAATACTGAAAATTCATTCATATTTAAACTGTACATTGTGCCAATGTATTATAGTATTTAGCCGGAACCTAAACTCAACCGTGACTGAAAACTGAAAGCAATCTGTAGAAAAAAGCAACAAAAAAAAGCTTTCTGCTTACTAACTAAAAAGTCCTTAGACCTGAGTCAAACTGGACTAGAGACTGGTTGGTGACTCCTGGCAATCACTGGTTGATGGGGAAAAATGAAAATTCCCCGAACAGTTACAAGTTGTGGCTGGAGGTTGCTGGCAGTCACTGTGAAATTGATTCCTTAAAGTCCAGTCATGCAGGCCTGGAGATCCGTCACTTAGAAGAGAAAACTGTGTGTTGGTTTTGGGAAGTTTCTTGCTCTTGTGAAACTGCTCACAAAGAGGTATACAGTGCTGAAGGAAAGCCACCTTGTAGTTGCTTTTGTCACTGGCAGATGCTGCTTCCATTGCTTGTATGGAAGACACCAGGTTGTCTGCAGTAACTTGGTAGTGAAACCTTAAAACTGGAAACAGAGACCATTTGTTTTCAACATAAAAGTCATGCCTTTTGCAATACAGTTTATTGTCAAAAGTATTCACTCACCCATCCAAATCACTGGATCCAGATGGTCCAACCACTTCCATGGCCACATGTGTAAAAAAATCAAGCATGTAGATCGCTTCTACAAATATTTGTGAAATAATGAGTTGCAAGGAATACACTCGGAGCTCAGTGAATTCACTGTGATGAAATTTCTTCATTATATAATATTCCACAGTCAACTCTTAGTGGTATTATAACAAGGTCGCCAAGTTTCTGTGCAGTCAGTTACTACAGACCTCCAAACGTCATGTTGGCTTCAGATTAGTTCAGGTTCACAGAATGGGTTCCAAGCCTAAAATCACCAAGTCAGTTACACAGCAATTCATTTGCAGTGGTGTAAAGCACGCCGCCACTGGACTCTAGAGCGTCTGGAGTGACGAATCACACTTCTGAGTCTGGCAATCCAATGGACGAGTCCTGAATTCAACCCGATAGAACACCTTTGGGATGAATTAGAGTGGAATCTGCGAGCCCGGCCTTCTCGTCAAACAACACTTCTGACCTCACAAATGCACTTCTGGAAGAGTGGTCAAAAAATCCCATAAACACACTGCTAAACCTTGTGGAAAGCTTCCCCAAAAGAGATGAAGTTGTGCAAATAGTAGGCTGGCATCATATTAAACCCTATGGATTAATGATGTCATTTTATGTGCCTAAGCCTATGGCTGTCATTCCAATTGATATGTACAGTATGTGAAGGCAGGCAAGCAAATACTTTTGGCAACATAGTGCATGTTGGTTTCAACAGTGAGGGAGAACTTTTACTTTGATGGCAGACACAATCTGTGTCCAATTTTGAAGTTTCACTCCTGCAAGGTGGTTCATTAGCAACTGTTTACAGACATGTTGACACTGTCTGTCTGTTTGACTCAGGCTTTAGTGAGGTGCTAAAGTGAAATCAGATATCTCAATAAATTAATGGTTGAAAAGTTGTTAGAAACTGGTTTCCAATCAAGTTTCCAAACAGAATACTAAAATGATATGCTACACAACCTTGCTCAGAAACACGAGGTAAATATTTCCTTCCTGTTTTCCAATATTAATTCCCAACTCTGACGATTGAAGCTTAGGCACATAAAATTCACCATCACCTAACCATAGACAGGACACAAAGAATAAATAGTTTTGACAGATGAGCTCAGCAAGCCACTGTATATGTAAGCAATATGTTTTGTCAGATTACTCTTTCTGATGTCCAAAATGAGATCCTAAGAAAATCTTTTTTTCTCAGTGCACTTATGGGTTTATTTGAAAGAATAATGGTATCTGGAACAGATGCTGCTCATTTGGACTGGAAGGCATTGAAGAACACTCTGTTTTGTCATTATGTTTTGAGTGGTTGTTGGTAATAAAATGAGAGGAAGTGCATCACATGCATGTTCATTTTAGATCAGATTAGATTTGATCAGATTACAATTTAAATGAACTACATTTGATCCCTGTGGGAAAGCTGAATGGGATGGTAAATGGAGTGGAAGAGAAGAGAAAATATGTGCACATTTTATTGTATTATTTGTATAATAATAACAATGCATATTGCTGTAATTTGATGATCTCCTGAGTAAAATGTGTGACTTTTATTTTATTTATATATTTACAATTTCTTATCCACTTATTCAAGGTAGAGATGGCAGAGGGAATGCAAAACAAAAGAAAATTAAGAGAGAGGCAGAGAAGGATTTTAGTCAAACCATAAGCTTTCTTTTCCATCCTTTTTTTGACAAGGAAACACGTGCTTTAAAGAGGCGCCCTCTCTACATAATAACCCCCTGCCTCAAACATACTGCAGAGGGAAAAAAAACAAGTTTGTTTGGTGGCTGGAGAGCTATTCACTTGTTTTGAGGCCTTGCCCAGCGCTCACGGCACGCTCTAATGTGGTGCACCGAGCTGCTATACAGGCCAAATAACCAGAGCTCAAGTGTATGTAAATGCATTTTGGCATTGTGCATATGTGAGTGTGGTGTAAGTCTATTGCCATATCAGCATCTTGGGATCACAGCTGTTTTGCCTCTGAACTTTCTGATGGTGAAAACAGTGAAAACCAGATAAAAAGCCAAGAGAGGGAAAAAAAGAAAAAGTAGAGAGAGAACTCAGCTCTAAGGCCTAATTTCACCGACATTGTCCCTCGCCTAATTGCAAAATCCCTCTGTCTCTCTTTCCCTCCCTGTCGTGCGGCTCTGTGGCGCTCCGAGGTAAAAAAGAAGTCGGGTTCTAATTTCATTTTGGTTTGTCTTAGGACAACTCTTAGATGTTTAATTCTATCCCAATTTCATGTAATCAGGCGAAAGGCTTCCCCAGAGGGAGGGCATCGCAGGCCAGGGCCAGGCATGTGCTATTTGCAAATGTAATTGGTTCACCTTTATTCTGCTCTCTGTGATGTTCAGGCTGTCTTTTCTCTCACTCATTTGTTCCCCATTATCTTCACATCCTCCTTTCTCTTTCCATCTTTTCCAGAAGTCTCATATTCTCCATTTCTTCCCATCACCGTCCTTTCCCGCCGCCCCCATTCCTCCCCTCTAGGCAAACACCAGTGTGGTTGTTATTGTGATTTCATATTTTCTTCTCATCCCTGCCTCTGCAGCCTCTGGACATTGACTACAAAATCCATTATCATTTGTATATTTTAATTATGCAAATGAGGATAGCTCAGCTGGCCTGTTGGAGGCTGCAGGGGAGAAAGCAGGAACTCCATTGCGGGTGATTACAATTCATCCGCTCGTCTCGCTTTAATTGTAACAAGCTAATTACCTTGTTTCCATTTAGTTTGAACAATGCCAAAAAGAAAAGGGAACATTGATAGCTTTGGCTAACTTACGTGGCGAAGCTAGCTGACAGGCATGGAAAGGATAGAGGGAGGAAGGCGAAGGAGGAAGCAAAGCAAGTAGGAAAGATAGGAAGGAACACGTAGCAATTTACAAACTTACTGATCTTACAGACAATAAAGTCAGTGTCAGTGTTGGTCTAAAATAACCAACCAGGTGTATGAAATGTTTTTTTAGAAAACTTTTGTTCTTTTAATATTTATTTCTGAATTCCTGTGTACTCTGAAGGGGAACACAGAACCAGTCAGAGCCTGCAAACTATAAAAGATGGTTAATAAACTTGTACCTAAATAATATACTATTGTTTGTTACACATATGCATATTTAAATCTGCCTGAAATCTCCAGTATTGAAAAATTAAACAAACACAGGAATCGCCAACAACTGCAATGTCCCATACCCAACGCAAAGGCTATTCATCTTATAGGTATGCTTTAATAGGGACATGGCTACTTTAACTCACTGTTTGCCTTGACAGGTGAATACGGACAAGCTTGCCAGAGTGCAGCTGCTAGCTTTGCACTCTGCCCTCTTGCCCAAAAGTGGGCACATCTGAACCTACTGACAACATTTTAGTTTGATTGTATTCATCTTATCAGGAAAAATAAAAACATCACACTGCTGATGAATCAGGTTCTTACACAAGGACTACCACCCATCGTGTGTTTCTGGATTTTCCCAGACAGATAGGCTGCCATTAGCAGTGAAAATTAAAACCCCAGAAAGAGAAAATGCTGTTTCTTTTGTCTTAGCATTAAACCAGTTTTCACTGTACGTTTGGGCAATGCTAACCTTGTCTCAAGTCATCAGTTCTGCTTATGACTTTTTCTAAGAACCACGTGGATATTCAAAGCCATTCTTTTGTCATTGCTTTGTTGCTTTTGCTTGTGTATGTACTATATTTCTGTTAGTTTTGTCAGACCATTATCTGCAGTATAAGTGAGGATGGTGCATTGGATCAATGGAATCACACTGATGATTCAAAGCTCTCAAAAACTCCAGTGTCAAAATATTATACACATGTCATCAAAGGGTTAAAAGAAAGTCATCTCATTACAGATATCAAAAGCTACAATCTTCGACTTCCACAGGTTTAAAATCCCTCTGATACTAAGCTTGGGTTTCTGCCAGAGGTGCTCAGTTTCGTATTCACTCTGTTCAGAGGTTTCTCACTGAAATGAGTCCAGGGCTTCTGGGGATCAAGACCAGGCCTCAACTGAACAAGATCTCATTATCTCTCCCTCACACAGATCCATGCATACACATACAAAGACACATATTTTACAAAGACATGCACTCGCACGTATGTATTCACACACGCACACACACACAGATCCCAGGAGGGGAGGGTTATCAAGCACAG
>VOQJ01014027.1:14433-37933 GCA_015052665.1 Apistogramma diplotaenia | reverse complement strand
TATAGAAAAAAAAAAAAACAATCCCCTCCGCCTTTTTTTTTTTTTTTTTTTTAGAAGGAAAGCATTTTATTTATCCAAGCAATAAAGAACAAATGAAGATTTTTCAGTGCATCCCAGTTTGTTTTATCCTGATGGAAACTATTTATTTCACCTTTTTCCCCCGTTAGGTTATAACTTTAATGAGAGTGGGGATAGAATGCATAATTTATTCTAACCTTGATTTTGCTTTCCAAAAACAATCAGCTAAAAAACTTCCTTAAACGTGTATCTTTGACTGGATTCTACTTCATAGCGATACCTCAGTTATAAGTTATTAGTTCACACTCAACATGCGTGCAGTTTGCTTTTTAAAACTGGCTTCTCTTTTATTCCCGACATAAAGTTTTCATTCTGTCCCGCGATGAGCCACAGAAGGATGTGTCCTGAGAGCAACTTTGTTATCAACCTGTCTTAATTAACAAGGACGATCAGTATTTGGAACTAGGACTGCCCCAAGAGTGCACTCCCACGAAGAGTTAAATTAGATCATTTTTCGGATCCTTCATACAAATGTGAGGCCGCTAATATCTGGGTTATGGACTTCATATTTAGGTCTTCGCTTCACATCTGTAATTTGCTTGCATATTTTTAGTGGAAGGAGTAATTCAGCAGTTGCAAAAACACCTGCTTTGGAGCTTGGCGTAGGGAGCTGGCAAGAACTACACTGGACCACCCCTGAGAACACTTATCTGATCCCTCTACTGAAAATTTTAAGGGCCCTTATCAGGTGAATTGCACCTTTTATAGCATCGCGTGTTAGCTGGAAGCGTCTCTGAGCCTCAGTTACAACATATGATATAGGTTGCAGTGCGCTTCCTGATGCCGTTTAAAAGTCCTGGAAACGACCTGCACATGCTCTGACAGTCATATTTCCAAAAGCCTTTTCAGCCTTGAATGTGGGTATCAGCTGCACAAGGCAGATATTATTCTGGTCCTCAGACTGTCTGCCTGCCTGTCTGTCTGCTGTCTCAGCTTTTATTTTTCCCATCTTCGGCCCCTACGGTCAGGCTAGTGTTTTACTCCACACCACGTGTGTGTTTAAAAGTCACATTTCCAATGCAAGTCTCTTCAGCTGACCGTGTCTGCTGCCAGCAGTCTCTTTTAATATCAGTTTGCTGGTAATTAATTTGCAACTCGGGGTGCGCGTCCCGTGGACCAGCAGCAGATAAGGATTTGATGGCAACAGCTTGTACTGTATGCCTGGTTATGACATGTTCTGGATCTGTATGAAACAACTAAGATGAAAATAATATTCATTAGGTCGTGGAAATGGCGACTCAAATAGCTAAAATTATGCGCCTCTTAATAAATCCCGAGTTAGATTTTCTATTGTTTTAGCGTAGGTGGCTATTTAAAGTTTGAAGACGCGCGCTTTGGACGCATTCCAGGGTCGTGCGCATGTTACCGTGGATCTCTGTGGCGTTAATTTGAGTTTTCCAGCGTTTCAGTGACAGTTAGGAAGACGTCATTTTAGCTGTGCTCTTGGACGGGGCGGCACAGCGAGGGAAGGAGAGAGGTGGGGTGTGTGCGCGCATGAAGGTGTGCTGGTGTCTGTCCTGGATGGTGGGCTGAGCCCGCGCCACACGCCAATCAAACTCAAGGCAGGTGTGCGCGAGAGGGAGAGAGAGAGAGAGAGGGAGGGAGAGAGAGAGGATTAGGACCGCGCGCGGTGTCTCAGAAAAGGGAATAAAGCCCGCGCGAGCGCCGCAGTTTACTCACATCTCATGAGCAGACTCTCTCCACAGTTAAAAAGTAAATAAATAAATTTAAAAAAGAATACCCGGTACCGCTTCCACGTGTTTCCCGGATACAATTCATTTGGGGTATTTTTACGTGATACAATGAGTTTTTTAAAGCCGCGTGGGATAAATCAATTTCTCTCGTGACGGGGATATTTTTGAGGCGTTTTGGGATTTTTCCCAGAAGTCAGAGGTAAGGACTGCTAATCATTCCTGATGTTAGTTTGGCTAAAGTGTTATACAAGTGTAGACTGATATTTTACTTCAGTTTGATGACAGCGGGACAGACAGCAGGCTTGTAAAACGAGTCAAAGATGCACGTGTATCTCACATTCCTTTGGATTTATCTGCAAGACATTATTATCATCATTATTATTATTATTATTATTATTATTGAATAATGGCTTGTGTTTCTTCGTATTGTTCGACAGAATTAAAACACTTGACAAAAAAAAACTAAACAAAACTGAAACAAAACCAGGCTATAAAGGGATAAACAGAAAAAAATGCAAAGTAAAAACTAATATAAGCAATAAAAAGTTCAACATATTGTTAAAATTGAAGACTGACTGTAGTCTTGAGTTAGAGTGATGATATATCGACTCCTGCTTAATATTCGCCTTCATGCGCACCGATGACCAGTTAATTCAAATAGTAAAAGAAAGGATGTTACACAGTGTGGGGCTCAGGTTCCTGTTCCTGTTTTATGTATATATGTACGTATTTATTTATCTATTTATTTTCGTCTTGAATGTATAAATGATTTGCAATTTGTTGGCAATCTATTTGTTTGTTTAGTTTTCGAGATGTTCGTGAACTTCAAACTCGATCGTACATAAAATATTATGTATATATATATATATATATACATATATATATATATGTCACGAAAATGACGCAGAATCAATATAAAATTGGCGCGCTGTAAGTGAATTATACATAAATATCTGACATATAACATACGTTTTTAAAAAGTAAAGCCAGCTTCCAGGCAACAATTACCGCAAATGCAACAACAGGTTTTCAGTGCATTATTTCTTGAAAAACACAGGACAATAAATTTTGCTCTAAACAAAGTCAGTAAAATGTCTTCTTAATTTACTCTTTTAATATTATTTTGGTCGTTGTCATTATCATGCTAGACTGTATTAAAATAAACACAATAAATATGAAGAAACTTGGACAAAATATGAAGTAATACACAAACGAGATATCTGAACGGGTTTTCACAGCAAAGTGCCACAGTCCTATTAAAGGAAATAAGGTTGGCATAATAAAAATAGTATACAGCCTCAATAAATTTCTGTCTGTGTGCTGGTGTTATTTACATTTATTATTTTAAGTTATTTAAAAAAATCAAAACACAAAAAAATTAATTATGAATTTGTCTTCAGATTGTTTTCTCATCCTCGTTTCTGAGTCTGTTGGCTATGAAAGCACTCACAGGGTAACGCACATTAGAGTTATCAATTGCTTTTCCAGTCTGATATTTCAAAAATTCAGAGGAGCTACTAATATGCACCTCCTATGCATTCGAAAATACATTTTTATTTGCTGTCACCCAAAATAAGTCACAACAATTATAATTCAGCTGTGCAATTCAGCTTTAATGTTCTGTAGCCCCAAAGATATTACAAGAGTAGTTTAATTTAAAATAAATACTTTCTGGTGGAAAGCATTTTTAAAAAAAAACATTTAGTAGTGATGTTGAAATATTTCTAAATTCATTGCATTCTAAAAAAAATTGTGTAAGAGGTAATGAGATACATTTAGTTCTAAATATTAAATATCGTCATGACAATTTCATCTTTTCCTTCTACCTCTTCTTCTTCTCTTTTATTTATTGTTTTAGAAAATTAGAAAATTTATAGGTAATGCGTATATTATTTAATTGTACATCCAATTCATGTTTTTAGTAATGCAAGTAGAAATTGAATGTGTGTAAACTGAGAGGCTATTTATGAATTTAAAAATGTGAATCTTTCTTTCTTTCTTTCTTTCTTTCTTTCTTTCTTTCTTTCTTTCTTTCTTTCTTTCTTTCTTTCTTTCTTTCTTTCTTAACAGATTGTTCTACTTTTTGTCCAAGTATGGACAAGAGTCATCTTACAAACCCAAGCGATATCATAATGACAAGCTCAACAGGCCCTTATCAACAGGAACCCCTCACTCCACCCAGGCCTGCCCATCACCACTCTTCATCTTCTTCCTTATCTTCACCCTCTCCTTCTTCCTCCTCACCACTCAAACCGAACCAGGTTGGCCAGGTCATTCTGTATGGCGTTCCCATTGTATCACTGGTCATAGATAACACAGAGAGACTTTGCTTAGCACAGATTTCCAACACACTCCTCAAGAACTACAGTTATAATGAGATTCACAATCGCCGCGTGGCACTGGGCATCACCTGTGTCCAGTGCACTCCTGTTCAGCTGGAGATCCTCCGCAGGGCCGGTGCCATGCCCATCTCATCACGACGCTGTGGCATGATAACCAAGCGTGAAGCTGAGCGCCTATGCAAGTCCTTTCTTGGGGAGAACTCGCCGCCGAAACTGCCCGACAACTTTGCCTTCGATGTAACGCATGAGTGCGCCTGGGGTTGCCGTGGTAACTTCATTCCTGCACGCTACAATAGTTCAAGGGCAAAATGCATCAAGTGTTCCTTCTGCAACATGTACTTCTCCCCAAATAAGTTTATTTTCCATTCCCACCGCTCGACACCAGAAGCCAAGTATACCCAGCCCGATGCTGCCAACTTTAACTCCTGGCGACGACACCTAAAACTCACTGACAAACACCCACCTGAGGAGTTAATTTATGCATGGGAAGATGTGAAAGCTATGTTCAATGGAGGCAGCCGAAAAAGAGCATTGCCATCTTCAAGCCATTGTTCTGCTATGGGTCCTATGAAGACTCTGCCGGGTTCAGTGGTGCCTCACATGATGGGACCAGACCTGGGCGCTCAGAAAAGAACCCGCTTTGAAGATGAGGATGATCTGGATGGGGATAGTCTGTCTCCCCGTAAGACATCACGTAGTTACCCTGTCATTCCTGTTCCAAGCAAAGGTTTTGGCATGCTGCAGAAGTTCCCTCCTACATCACTCTTTCCCTCCCCTTATCCCTTTCCAGCATTTGGCCTCTGCCAGCAGAAAAAAGAGGACACTGATGTGGCAGCTGGGCAGAAAGGGGCAGGATTGTCTGGTCTTTTATGGCCTGGTCGCAAAGACTCATTTTATCCTCCTTTCTGCATGTTTTGGCCACCAAGAGCAGCTGGAGGAATCCCTGTCCCCACTTACATCCATCCTCAGCCCAGCACCCTCTCCTCCCTGACAGACAACCCCTCACTCAGGCAGGCCTTTCTGGACCTCTCAGATCCCGGTGAATCTGGAGCTGTAAGTGGAAATGGGAATGGTATCAACACAACTATGGCCCCCGGCAGCGGGACCACCACACCCAGATCTGGGATGTTTGACACAGAATGCACAACAGTTACTGCTGACCCTCGCCCTGTGACCTCAGAGGGCTGGCTCAAACTTCTGGAAAACCCAACGCTCCAATCAAGAAAGCCAAGCTATGGCTCTGCCTTCCGACCCGTCATCAAAGATGCAGAAAGCATTGCCAAGCTCCACAGCAACGGTGGAGGAGTTACTGGAGCAACAGATGAGGACTTTGGGGTTGTGGTTGCCGGCTCAGACCAACACCCACGGTTATCACCAACTAGCAGTTGCAGTTATGGAAGTGAAAGTGGAGGCGATGGGGAACCAGAGGGAGGAGAGAGCGAGGAGGAGGGGGAAGTGGATGTGGAGTCATCAAAGCAAGAGGATGAGGAGGAGGGAAGCTTCACAAGTAGGCCTCCACAGACTCAAACCAATGTGTACATCTCTGCGCTGAGCGACAACGCTGGAGAGGAGAGGGGGAAGGATAGAGGGAGTGGCGCAGTGTATCTCGGCACTTCCCCTCGATCCTCCTCAGATGCCATCCAGCAGGAGTCCCACAGCCTGCCCGCCTCCCCTCCTTCCAGCTTGCCTCTCTCAAGCTCCACCCCGCCTCACCGGGAGGACACAGCTTACAAAAACGTAAATATCCCCACAGGCCACTTTAGCTAATTATTATTTAAATGGTGCTGTAGTCAGGCAGTGGTTGATCTGCATAAGCAGACTGATGGGCTGGTTTCTCCCTGTAGACATGAAACAGTCACCTCAATCTGATACTAGCTAATAGGCCCAGGTGTGGCTTGTTTAATGGCCACGTTGTGTTTGTTCTCCCTCCGTCACCCCAGCCTGTTAGGGCAACGCTAATCTTTAACCTCTCGACTCCCACGTTAACCAGACCTCCAAGAGGGGGAGGAGGTAGCAATAGAGTTATGAGGAGCATTTTTTTTTTTTTAGCCTTATAAACTCTCAGTTGAGTAACATACTGTAGATTTATCTCAGATTTGAGACACATGAGGGATGAATGCATAGATTATAGTATTTTAGGATTTTATAGTTGTGTTAATAAATAAAATGATCAAAATCACACTGCCCTGCCTTAGTGTACATTTTTTTGTCTTATGCAACTCCTCCATGAAGGTTGTAAATGAAATGTTTATCAGCTACATGTGATTTTCAGGTCCACAAAAACAGGGACGAAGGACTTCCTGCATATGCAACCAAAGACAATTCCAGCATTTCTGGTAAGGACAAACATTTGAGTCTTTTGTGACAGTTTGTCATTCCCAAATCTCCACAACATAACAAAAAAAAAAAGTGGCGTTTCAGAAATGTAATTAAATGCATCACTTTTGAAAGTGCAAAATACTTGTTGACACAAAAGTTAAAACACATTATGCACCATCCTTTTTTTTCCCATCAAATATCCAACAGCAAATAATAGTTTATCTTTCATATATAATCTCCAGAAATCACTAAATTGGTTGCATGGTTTGTTGGACACTACATTTTCCACTCTGCAGTTGTTTTACGATGTCTTGGTTTCATCAAATGTTTTTTACACTATTTCATCAAATAGCATTACACAATCTATTTCAGCAAACTGTTACTATTTGCTTCATCAGATGTCTGAGTCTGTTGTATTATAGCATCTTTGTTTCATTTATTGTCTGAGTGAGTGGTTTTATAGTGTCCCTGTGTCCCTGTGAGGCTCATATTCCTGTGACGTTTCATTTGCTCCTCTCATCTCCCACTCTGACCCTTTTCCCGAAGAAAATGTCTTCCCTGTGTTTTCTCGCAGCGCACTGACGAATGCACATGCACACATACATACGCTCGACCATGGCTCCCGAATGTATACGCACAAAGGAGACACACACCATGCGTACACTTAGTTATCTCCGGATAACCAGCTCAGCCAATGGGCCTTACTGAATCTCTCTTCCTGTCTTGCTTCCTGTCTTCCTCTCTCATCTTTTCTCAGATGAAACAAAAGAACAGAATAGTTTCTTTGTACCAGAGACTGAGACATCAGCCCCGGACTACTGGAGGGAGAACTCAGGTACAAATACTCTCTTTTTCTTAGTCCTTTTTTTTTTTTAGTTTGTTTTGTATGTGGTTGCAAAGCAGCTACAATAAGATGGACTACAGCAAATTAACTAAGGGCAAAAGTTGAAATTGGCTAATTAGACACTCAAAGTATAATTACTGGGATGGCATGGTTTCTTTCTGCTTGCATTTGGTGCTTGATGACAATGATGAGTATTTACATTAGGAAATAAACCTACTTGCCACTAAAATGCTGATTAAAAACTGACGCTTTATGACTTTATGTGCAAATTACGGTGATTTCCTCTTATTAAACAAATGACATTCAGAATGCTTTAACCAGTGAGGGAACGCCTTTCACTCTTAAGCTTTATCCACCTCCACCTCCATGTTCTCTCAGATGGCAAGTTAAGGGATTCACATAAATACACAGAGAGATGAAACAGCAGTGCGAAGCTGCTGCTTTCGCCGCTCTGCCACGGCTGCTCTCTTTAGTGGCGTTGTCGCTAGGGCTGTTACTCTTAGGGGGGCCGTTATAGTTCAACAAGAAAACATCAGCTCAGAGATAAGCAGCCGCGCTGGCAATCTCCATCCCAGACCCATATCGCCCCCGACATAATTGCCTTTTTTCCCCTTTCTCAGCGCAAAAAAAACTCCCGTTTGAAAAAGATCACAGCTTATTACCTTTTTATATCTGTCAGGAAGACATTAAAAGTGCTTTATGACATCTGTGCCAACATTTATATCTACCCCCCCATTCCCTCAACCCCTACACACACACACACATCGTAATGATCCCTGTGCATAATGTATAATGTATTTCGAAAAATTACACGAAACAAATTAAATGAGACCACCTTTCCCCTGATTGCCAAACGTCTCCCTGGGCGGTGGGAAGCTCTACGTGATTAGAAGGCCTGATTCCTCCGAGTCCCACCACCCCCCTCCACTGTCTTTAAACTCTCCCTCTGTTTCTAGGGAGAAAAAATAATCTAATTTTCCATTTATGTAATGCAAACCGCCTTGGCTTTGACTATTCACGGTTAATTGACTGTCAAACGAGGTTGTTATCCTCGGGCACTGTCTGCAAATTTGCTTGTCAAATGAGACAGAGAGAGGAGAGGAAAGGAAAGAGAAGAGGAGAGGAGGGGAGAGAGGAGAGGAGAGGAGAGCTCTCTCTGTTCTAAATGAGAGAGAGAAGCATAGGGAGGCTTAAGGAGCCAGGACATGAAATGACTGGAGGAGAATACACACATCGAGGGTGCTCAATTGCTTCATTTAAGGCATTCAATGCCTCATTGTAACAATTCAGACATTAGCTCAAGCACATATATGCATGCCTACCAGTACAGACACTGGGAATTTAGGGGGGGGGGCATGTGATGGAGATATTTGTTCTGAAGATGGCAGACTTTTAAAGCAACAAGTACTTTTATCCCCAAGCAGTTAAAATTAAAGCACTCACACAAAACATGTATCATGTAAAACATCAAAATGTTTAACTGTGAAAACGCTGTTTTACCATATTTATGGCTTTTTAAACCTCCAGTTTACAGCAAACACTTGTGTGGGTCACAAACATTAAACTTTTTGAGCAAAATCAGGTCTCCCCACATCTTCACCCTACACCAGCTTAGCAGATGATTTACTCAAATTTCTTTGACTCGATCTGACAGCAAGAAGAGACATATTATAATAGGTATCGAAAACAGTAAAGATCTTTATAGTCTCCACTCATTATATAATTTCCATAAACTTGTACTGACACCTAGGGGCCAGAGCATGAATTGCAATACTTCACTTAACAACAGATGGGAAATTTTTCAGAACTCACAAAAGAGTGTATAGAAGGGAGAAACTAAATTAGTGCACGACAAAGTTATGATTGAAACCAAGTAGCTGCGTCCAAATAATGGAGATCACAGTTAAACTGTTTTAGAAATGCTTCACTCCACCCGGAGTGTGATTGGCTGATTGGCTTTGTCCGCACAAAGTCAGCTAACTTTCTGTTTTTAGCTTATAAAGGGTTATCACTCTCACTCTTCCTCTGATTGATCAGTAAATTTTGTTGTATATTTTTAATACTTCTACTTCATGTCCATTTCATAACTTCTTGTTAATATCTCTAAGTGTACAGGATGGAGGGATGACTTTTATCCTGATCTAACAAAGTTGAATTCAGTCTCTTCAAAGTCTGAAATTAAGTCTTGATTTTTCAGGTGATCAAAGCCAGGGTGCTGCTTCTCCTGTGCAGCTAAAGAAGGATGTTGAGAGCATGGAGAAAGGTAAGGATTGTTTTAGCATATTTCAGCTGTGCATAGAAAACTGATGAATAGTAGCATGCACTAGAGTGAGATTATGGAAGTATATTTTAATGCAATCCCTTCATTTCCCTTCTCCTTTTTTCTCCCCCTTCTTTTACTCCTTCCCGTCCTCCTGCAGAGGAGCTCCAGAAGGTTCTGCTGGAGCAGATTGACTTCAGGAGGAGACTTGAGCAAGAATTTCACGCTTTGAAGGGTACCTCACCTTTTCCAGTCTTCCGTAAGTCCTTTTTTTCCCTTTACCCTGGTTTCCTTTTAGTTTCCATATTCTGAAGGGCAGCTTTTCCTTCTCTGTCTTTCTTGCCTTTACCTCTACATACGTCTCCATCTTCTTACCTTTCAGCTTTCCTTTTCCCCTATTTTTTGCTCAGCCCTTTTCCGTCATCGGCTGTCTTTATCACTCCACTTGATAATTTTCTAAAATGATAATACATGCTCCGGCTAATCAGGGTTTATTTTTATTATACCCTAATTTCAGATAATTTTCAAGATCAGATGAAACGAGAGCTCGCCTACAGAGAGGAGATGGTCCAACAGTTACAGATGGTAAGACTACTAATGGTAGTGCTTAACACTGATGGAAATATGCTTTTAAATGACAAATTAAACGCCCTTTTTTAGATGCACAAATTAAAAGAAAATCAGCCTGATTGCCTTTAAAAAGATGTCTGCAAGGATTTCGAGAAAGACTATAATTAAGACTAATTAGGTAGCACTTACTAAAATATAGTGACGTTGCTTGAACAGATAAAATATAATCAAAAACTAATGACGAAATGTGTCAATAATTATCTCACTACAGCTGGAGATGAAAATCTTAGCCATAGGTTAAAACAAAAGCAAATAAATGCAGCCATCACTGGGACTCAACTGGACACGTGCTTTTGCTTATTTGTCCATCAAAAGACAGAACCAATCATCTAGTTTGTCTTTCACGGGTGAGAAGTTGCTTTGCAGCCATCTGAGTGTTTCCGTCAACATCAATCACTGGAGCAGCTGGCAGACAGGCTGACAGACGCTGTTTGTCTTTGCTTTCTGACACATGCCACAACTGTACACGCTTGTGTGCACACGGTGGCAAGTCGTGCACCAAAACACACACAAGAACATGCTGCATTCATGTAATCACAAAGGCAGACGATTATGAATATGGGTTCAAGCTAATTTATAAGCCTGTATGTGCACACCAAATGCACATACTCACGTAAACAATTGACAAATGTGTCTCGAACCAGCAGATGGATCTGTCTGAGAGTAATGACACATTAATTTCACACAGACATGCAAATGAACTCCAAAAAATGTTTAATTTGTGTTGCTGTGTGACAGAATTTTTACTTTAAGCATCTTGGCGAGAGTTTCTGATTGTATTATTTCTACCAGTGATGAAATCTTAATGTTTTATTTGTCTCTAAATGAATTCATGAAAGTATGATAAAGTTTACTTTAGAGACCCTTTTTGTATTTTAAGTACATTTCTTGAAGATTAATCCTAACTTTATTGTCTTTTTTTTCTTTGCCTTTCAGATTCCCTATGCGAACATCATCAGAAAAGAAAAGATCAGCTCTCATCTCAACAAGTAGCAAAGAGGTGATTATATTTCAATTCTTTTTCAATTGAAGCTTGAAGAAATCCCAAAACAAATAGTTATCCAGTTTCTTCCACTGAGTTATTTTCATATTTAAAAATATATAACAAAAATCTTTTACCATTTGGAACACAAAGGATGTAGAGCTCAGCATAGTTTTGATTCAGTAAGCTTAAAGTGATTTTATGATGGCTTTTGGCAAGTTACAACACATTAAGCTTCAGTTTTACATTTACAGGCAGGGATGATAAATATCGTCATAATGGCGCGATAGTGAAATTTACTGCTTGATAATTAACTCTCCTGCTAAAGCAAGCTTCACCTAAAGCATCATCACACTGGGTTTTACTGGCTGAGTTTGACCATCATTTCTGGAGTCACTCTAAACAATCATTAGTTTGGAAAAACTCTCCCCATGAATGCAAAATGACTCTATTTTTCTTATTGTCGTTTCAGGGTGAGCGCACAAAAACTGACAAGGAGAACATCACTGAAAGAGAGGATGTGAAACTATATCATACATTATATTACTTTTCATAGGACAGCAATTATTTGGCTGCTTCTTCTGTATGACCACTGGTAGTTGCTCTGTACACACTGCCTGCTGAGAACTCATGCGGGGCTGTGGGGCAGCAAACTGGTAAAAGATTTCTAAAGTTTTCCCTTTCTTCCATGGTTCAAGTTCCCACACTGACTGACCTAAACTTAATTGACCCAAACCTGTGATATTACTAGAGTGTTGGCAGTCACGTTGGAAGCATCATCCAACCACCAAAGCAGCTTCAGCCTTTAAGGATCACCAGGAAAGCATTGGTAGACGTCAGAAAATGAATTTTCAGGCACAAAAAAAGTCATAAATACAGACTGGATGTTTTTTTTCTGCCGTGAGGTCAACTGTACATACGCCAAACTGTGGATGAAGAAGGACCAAGATCGGTTGCATTTGTATCACCAAGTGATGGCCCTGAAGAGAAACAAACACAGCGTTTATTTATCATCAACATTTGATCCCAAAGGGACGTCGTCATCATGTTTAACTG
This sequence comes from Apistogramma diplotaenia, assembly GCA_015052665.1. Taxonomy (NCBI): domain Eukaryota; kingdom Metazoa; phylum Chordata; class Actinopteri; order Cichliformes; family Cichlidae; genus Apistogramma; species Apistogramma diplotaenia. The sequence goes on along the minus strand of VOQJ01014027.1, from coordinate 25,728 downwards.
TAATCCTTCCCTGTAACCATGAGCCACCACCAGTTTATCATTATGGCTTGGCGCACACAACCTTGGTTTTGTATGTCACATGAATAAAAAAATGTAATTAAATTAAGTGGTATAGTTAAAATTGTATTAATACAAAATCATACCACAAAAAAATTGTGTTCATGCATTTTGCAAAGTGTGCACTAACAGTTTATACCTCTAGTTTTTACCTTGTCCTCTATGTCACATCTCATTGTGCATTATTTATTTTATTTATACAGTCAAGGTTACCTGAAATTATATCTTGTTGACCACATGGAACAGAGCAGCTGTAAGACGCAATGAAGTTGTGGTTTGTCCTCCAGCCGGATGTTTTCCCTTTGTAGCATCTTTTGATTATCACCAAATAAATATTGCTGCCATCAGCTGCAGAATCTGCCTCGGGCTTTTGGAAATGAAAAATAGGCCAACTCTGTGTGCGTACTTTCTCTCCAAAAAGTGTGTCAGAGAGGGAAAGCCTGAGATTTGTCAGTATTGTATATTTATATGTAAATAACTTCACCTTACTGTATAAAATGTCATACATGTGAATACTGAACTTCACAGTCATTCTACCTATAAGTGTTCTTTGTTTGTTTGTTTGTTTATTTATTTGAGTATCAAGTCCCAAGACCCCGATTGTGAAAATACTATTTATTATAATGTGAAATGAAAAAAGAAAGAGATACGAGGGTGATGATCGTGGTGGTGGTGGTGGTGGTGGTGGTGTACGTCAAAAAGAACAAAAATGACAAAAAAATGACAACTCACCCACCTTGTTTATAAAATGAATGGACAAAGTTGTCATTTACTGAGAAAATGTTATCATTAGAAGCTGTTATTGCAGATGTATTTCAAAATGTTCTTGTAGTTTCTCTACTATTTATGTGTAAATTAAAAGTCTATATGAAAAACTATTTTATGTTTGTGTGAATGGAGTCCATTTAGCCAAAGCTTATTTATATCCCTACAGTTCCTTCTGAAACTAAAAGCAGGATTTTAAAAAAAATCTCCTAATTATTATATCTAAATGTAATATATGCACTGTGGGGACAATGTGGGTGGTCTACTACACATCTCCCCTTGTCTACATGTAGAAGTATCCCTGAGCAAGGTAACAAACCCTGGATGCATCGATTGGCGTGTTAGTGTGTGAATGTTAGGTTGTAAATGCTCAGGCATAGAAAACGGTGCTTGTGTGAATGGCAAAAAAGAAAAAAAAACATTAAAATACTAACAAAGATTAAGTAATTCTCAGTCTGTTATATGGAGGGAAAGGAAGGGCATCAGAGGGAAAGGAATCAGAAACTATGGAAATAATAAAAAACAGTAAAATAATCAGATAAATAAACAGACAAATGAACAATAAATAACACAATAAAAACAAGGACCACCGGAGCCAGTGTGGATGAAAAAGTTGGCCACCAGAAGAAACCAGGAAAAACTCAGACCTCTGTCATCATAAATGATAAGACTGGCCAAATCATGTCAGATGGAAAGGCAACACTCAAGGCAAGATGATTAATAAACACGTATAAAAACAACAGCTGCATAGCTAAAAAAAACAAAAAAACACAACATTGCAGATGTAATATAGAATGAAAGTCATGAGTAAAACAATATAAGTAAATGGTAATAAGATGATGAGGTCACTGTGGGTTTTAGCTATATAATTGGGTGTTCAAAAAGAGAATAAAATTGTGCCTTTTTTTAATTTGAGGCCTGTGCTTAGTGTTTTATTTTGATTTGATTTTTAATTTAAACAATTTATCTATTTGCAATATTATGCCGCATCATGCCACCTGATTCCCACATAATTAAAAGAAAATGAAACTAAAAGTCCCGCTTTTTGGTTTATGAGTCAAAAAGAACAGAGCGCCTTTAGCGTTTGCACTTGCACGACCGCAGCTCCCGGTTTACGGCAGCAGCATCTCTGGGAGTAGCTGTAGAAGAAAAAGGAGGAGAAGAAGAAGTTGCCAGCATGGCGTTTACTCTGTATTCTCTCATCCAGACCGCTATTCTGTGTACTAATGCAATCGCTGTGTTGCATGAGGAGAGGTTTCTCAGCAAGAGTAAGTGTTTAAGTGTGTTTTACATACCCTGCATCTTATGGACTGTTAAAAAGTAGCTAGCTTTGCGTATACACTTAGCTGGCTGCTATTCAATCGAGAGGCTCCTGTTGGGAGCGAATTAAGGTGTATGTATTACAGAAACATGCAGTGTTTTGAATAACATTTAAGCTGCTGGTCATGATTTTTTTTAAACATTAATACGCATCTCCTTCCTCGTTTTTTCTCTCTTCCCCTTCTTTTTGATTTCTCTTCTGTACTTTCTCTTCTCTTGTGTTTCTCGGTGTATTTCTAGTTGGCTGGGGCGTTGACCAGGGAGTTGGAGGTTTTGGGGATGATCCAGGAATCAAAGCCCAGATTCTCAATCTCATCCGCTCAGTCCGGACTGTCATGAGAGGTTGGGAAACTAAAGTTCTCAGATAGTCATTGTATAAAGAAAATACACCTGCTTTCAGTTCTTAGGTTTTATGTATCAAGACTTAATAAACATAAATCCTTAGCAGGGTGGATGGATAAAGTAGATGAGACCAAAACGGAGATGTTTGGCCATTATGCACAACATACCAGCACAAACATCTCATGTTGGCTGTCCAGCCCAGCGGTGGAGGGGTAATGATTTGGACTTGATTTGCGGGGACAGGACCTGAGCACTTCGCAGTCGCTCAGTTGACCATGACCTCTGTATACCAGAGCATTCTAGAGTCAAACGTGAGGCCATCTGTCCAACTGTGGGATTTGGCCAAAACTGGGTCATGCAGGATGACGGTGATACCAACAACAGCAGTAAATCTACAACAGAATGGCTGAAAAAGAAAAGAATCAAGGTGCTGCAATGGCCCAGGTAAAGTCCAGACCTCAGTTCCATTAAAATGCTGTGTTGGAACCTTAAGAGAGCTGTGCATCAATAAATGGCCATAAATGTTAATGAACTGAAGCAATACTGTGAAGAATTCTTGTCAAAAACTCATAAATTTATACAAAAAACTATTACTTCAAGTTATTGCTACTGAAGGTGGTTCTATAAGCTGCTGTATCATGGGACACACTTAGTTTTTCACACACTGCTTCTGCATTTCGGCTTAGTTTTTGTTAAATAATGACACAGTAATATGTTGTGTTGTTCATCTGCAGTTGTGTATATATATAATTTAAGACCTGCTAAAGAGTCATGTTCATTAAGTCCAGGTACATAAAACCTTATAAATTATAATAAAAGAGGGTGTACTTTTATTTTTCCTTATTTTAACACAAAGCAGGATTACAAGAGCTTTCATGCTAAATAACCCAGTAAAATCAGCTAAATTGTTGCTTTACCTCCTTGACTTTTTAACTCACTCTGCTGCAGATATACAGTACTAGGCAAACGTTTGGATGCAGTGGTACTGTATTTCAGTCAAGAAGCAGTTGTAATATTTCTGTGGATGCTGATGGAATCGGTTTGTTTACTTTGCGTTTTGTGCTCTTTTGTTTTGACAGTGCCTTTGATAATAGTGAATTCTGCCTGCATCGTCCTGTTGTTGCTGTTTGGCTGATAGTCGCCTGTCGGTCAACTTAGACGGAGGACCACACACACCAACGAAACACCACTCACTGAACTCTACCATTTAGAGGCTTCTGCCACCGTCAGTCGTTTGGGGGGGGGGGGTGTTTTACACAGGACTGGCAGTAAAATAGAAAATCAAGTGCAGATGTTTAAATGCAAGAGCGAGGAGGTCGCAAAATATCCTGGTGCTGACTTTCTGCTGTGTTCATCGGCACTAAAAGGACCAAAGTGATGTCTTTTTTTTTAAGTCATGACCGCACAGGATGTTGGTTTTATCTTCATCCCAGGACCTTTTTTTTTTTTTTTACGTGTGTTAGTCCTTGCTATTATTATATCATAATTATGCAAAAATATTTTCCATTCAGCACATTGGTACAGACAGATTTGTTGACACTCTGTGAGGCTCTTACAGTAGAGGTTGCTAATGGTTTTGTGGGACAGCTCTTGAGCACATCCAAGAGAAAAGGCATTTCATGAAATCAGCAGTTACATTTAGAGCCCCGCTTTGAGTAATCGCTTCATAATAATGTGCTAAATTGATGTGTGATTGATCAATCTCTGAGAATTAGTCTGTGTATAAATGTCAATTTTAAGCAGTGTTGCCAAACGCAGCTCCAACCAATGTATTTTGTAATTGTTTACACTTCATTGCCACGAACATTGAGATGCTGTATTGAAATAAATGAATGACTTGTGAAATTCTTTTTATTGTCTTGTTTTTTTCTGTGTGGCAGCAGACAAACAGTCTCCAGTCACTCCTCATTTCTTTTCAGTTTTGCTTCCAAGGAGTCAGACTTTCTAAAGGTCTTTCAGTTTTTATTTGGACATTGCCAAGTCCTCATACCTGACCACTAAAAAATAAAATAGTATGCTTGCAACAACACTTGATCAAATGAGAATACTTTAACTTCCATAAAGCATAGCTCTCTGTAAATATTGACATACTGTATTTCCCTCATCTTCCTGTTTGTCTCTCTGCCCAGCTCCCCATCATTAATAATCTCCATATGCTTTGAATTATCGCAATTTCCTCTCCAGCTAAGCTCCACTTTTATTAACATTAAGCAGAGGAGGGTGTGAGGGCAAAAGGGGATCTGCTGGAATTACAAGCATATGTTTATCAGGGAGATTTGCGCAGTAAAGCCACTTTGATATGAGATTTGTTTTTGGGACGCAATAGAAAAAAAAGAAAAAATCTGTAAGCAAACATGCTTGTATATGAATATGTATCTGCAATTCACAGGTCAGGATGTGTGGTGTCTAGCCCTCTGGGTGGCTAAGAATTTAAAAAAATGTTTTGAATTATTACACTTATTATGGGGCATTCATGCTCGCTTCGGAGTCTAATTTGAAAAAAGGTTTTTTTTCCAAATAATTTTTGCCAAAATCACCACATTTTACATGTTTGGTTAAGTTTTTTTTGTCTTTTATGAAAAACCTGAAGAAAATTATAATGGGAAAACACCTACACTATTAAACACAAATACAACAGAGATGAAAAAACAAATGCACTGCTTGCTAAGGTTTTGGGTATATATTAAAATAAATAGATTAAAAAGGTGCAGAAAAGACACGAGCTTATTGGCTTTATATGTGATGTTATCATTTATAAATAATAGAACAATAATCAGGGCCAGTGAAAGTGTCAAAAGAAAGAAGTACTGAGGAACAAGCAGAGCAAAAATCAGAAACACATCAACACATTAATGCTGTGTTTTGCTAAGAAGGGGCTTAACACATTGTACAGATTTTAAAAATTTACATTGTCAGATTATTTCTCTAACATCATGTTTTCCACATCTATCATGTTCAAAATATTCAAATTAAAAATATTTATGCAAAAACAAAAGCTAACAAAACAACAGTGTTGTTCACTGTGTGGAGGTAACATGCAAAGAGGATTTGATCAGCAGTCTCTGGCATCCTGCACAAAGAGGGTCTTTATCGTTATGTTAATACCTCCCGCCATATTAAATCTATCCGAATGCACTGAGCGACCGATTAATGCGATACATCTGTTAGTTGTTAGTGTGATGGAACACATATGTTTTTTTTATTATTCTAATGAGTGATTAAGTGGTTAAGGATAACCCTCTTAACTGATTACAACTTATAAATTGAAAAAAAATGTATGTATATATATATATAAACAAAACGTCAAAAAAGAGAATGAGCGATATTAAAATTAGATTTCCACAAAAATATTGAAGTTTATTTTCTTTTGAAAAAGAAATCCAGTAATTCAGACTGTAGAAGCACTTTCTTCCTTTGACCTGCAGGGGTCAGCAGTGACCACCTAACAAACCCGCTTTCATTTATGAAGAAGAAACGTTGACAGGAAGCAGGAGGTACCGTTTCGGCACAAGGTTAGCTGTACAGGTTTCTTACTTTTTGTCTCTCTGTTTAAGCGGTTTTGTGGCTGTTATATGAATGAAGTGACGGCGTTTTTTCTGGCAGTGGTGAAACTGATACATGTGCAGGAATAAAAAGTGCAAACTACCTGCGTGAGGGGTCCAGAGCAAGCTGCAGATTCAGCAGGTTTTTAGACTAAAAATGATGCTATAATTAAAACTAGTTATTTTTAATTATTCATTAGAGAATAACACAAAACAATTCCTTTGTTGAAAAAAAATCATTGTGCCATGTACATAATTTATGCCCAGCTTGCACGAACGTCTGAGACTGGAGAAATAGCTTTCATCAAATAACATTCAAATATCCAAAACATGTTTTTATCTGCACTGGAATACAGAAAAAAAACATTTGCTGTCCTACATATGAATATGAAAATAAGCCATGCACAAAATACTAAAGGATACATTGTTGTGTAAATGACACCTGCCCCGAGACAACATGTAAACCTAATTGTTGAAAGTTCCAAATACAAAATTGCTCTTGAGACTCGCCCCAAAAAACTGGCATTTTTCTCTCGTCCCAGTTTTTTGATAATCACATCGCGTGTCAAATGTAACAGTTATTTAAATTCTAAATCTTTTTTTTTAATGTTGATACATGCCTCTTATGATTTTTTCAACACATTTTTAAGCGTAGTAATTACGCACTGGTAGTTCTGTCCAACAATATCGGTGCAGCTCTGTTATTGAAAGAAGCAATGAGGCATTTGCTAACACCATGGGTACTCCAAAGATCAGTCCTCTTTGATATATGTCATTTATTTGTATAGCTACACTCATCCGCGACTTCAGTTGCCATGTACATTCCTCAGTTTTTTTCTGAGAAATGAGCAGATAACAGAAATTTATCAAATAAAAGGTCAGGTTTTGAATTGATGGTTTTTGAAGTCTTTATTATCCTCTGATTGTACAATGATCCATAACCACCTGAATATAAAATTTATGTAGCACTGAGGAGGGCTGGGGGAATTAGAATAATTGGAAATTGTTTGTGATCCATCCAAGGTTTGTGAGATAAACGCAGCTAACTTAAGTATAAAAAATAATAATTCTACCTTATTCAAATATTTTGATATGACGTTAGGCACAAACCTTTGTTTTTGCTCCCAGGTTTTCAAATAAGATGCTTTAAAACCACCTTTACTTAAAAAAAAACAAAAAAAAAACTGTTTTTGTTATACTTTAATTTGATGAAGTTATCACTTAAACAGATATTTTATGTGAAACATTAAAGTTGTCAAGCAGTCATCACTGCATCATTTTATACACCTTCACCTACACAAATGGTTCAGTTCTAAGTGTAAGACTTTTAAGATGCACCTGTAAATTATGCTTTAATGTCTTTACCATACACACACACTAGGCTTATGATTTTTGTCTCAGAATTTCCCGGATAGTTTGTTTTTTTCTGCTATGAATGCAGACACAAAATACAACACATGGCCTGTGCTTGTGTGTGTGGGTTTTAAGAGCATTAATTGTACCCTTGCACTGATAACTACATGACAGAAATCCAAGTATGTCTAAATAATAAGGGCTCATGGTCTGAAATCAAATACCTACAGAACACAATCTGAAAATCTGTATTCTCGGCAGAAACCCATAAATGAAACCGGTCAGTAATCCTCTCAGTTTGTCCATTAATCTGATAGATTGTGCCACTACCAATGTGAATTCCGATTATGAGCATATAATCTCTAAAATAATAAATTTATTATCAAAGAATAATCTTTTTTTAAACCGAATAAAACTCCATTTACAGTGGACCTTGGTCATATTTAGCCGTTTTGAAAATCGTAATCAGAGACTCCATTCCAAGCAGGTCTTATCTAATGTGTTATCTAAAATGTTGAGCAGATCCTCTATTTGTACTGTCTCATGTTTGTTCAAAACAAGTCAAAAAACCAAAGGATTTTCTGGTTCTGACTTCCTAAATATGAGGATTTGCTTCTGTAAGTCTGAATAAGTTTAGATTACAGAATATCGCTGAAGTATATTTTCATTTTTTATTGTTTCCTTACGATAATAACAAGTAATCTGTTAAGTAAGACATCTAATCACCTTCCCTCCAGCATGGCGGGCAGGCGAGCTCTGAAGGCTGTGCTCATTGACCTGAGTGGAACTCTGCATATAGAAGACACAGCAGTGCAGGGGGCACAGGACGCCCTCAACAGGTAGGAAGCAGCGGGGAAGAAGGAACAGGCATAAAACGGAGCACTTAGAGTCAGAATGTTACTGTATGAATGAAAAGAGTGAAAAGAATTTATTTGTACCAGCCATTTTTTGTTGTTTTTATTAAACTGGCCTCTCACGCCATGATGTTTGCTTTCGTGTTCGGTGCTTTATCAGGTTACGACAGGCTTCTGTAGCTGTCAAGTTTGTGACCAACACAACCAAGGAGAGTAAGAGGATCCTGTTTGAAAGGCTGCAACGCCTCAACTTTAACCTCCAGGTGAACTGGCCACACCCTTTCTTATGGCAAATAGAGATACCTTTTCTGTAATGTCTAAAGAAATCAAGAGGACCTTTATAAGAGGAACCATTGTGGTATCGGGTGCTCTGTAATGTCTGTTTCTCAGCCGTCAAAATTTGGAAAAGAAAAACAAAACTGTTGATTTACTTAATAGAGCAACACGAAGGTATTCTAATGCCATTTTGACCTGTACAGTGCTGCCTTATGCGAACTTTACAATGCAGGAAAATGAGATCTTCACCTCTCTGAGTGCAGCGAGGAGTTTATTAGAGCAGAAGCAGCACAGACCCCTGCTGCTGGTGGAAGACAGCGCCCTGGAAGACTTCACTGGTATGAGGTTGTGTGTGTTTGTGACAGAGAGGAGGGCCTGAATTTATTTTCTCCTTCTTTTCAAAGTCATTTCAGTAAACATATCAGCATCTTATATATCCAACAATTAATGTTTAAGACATAACTATTTCGTTTGTCATCATAATTGTGTCAGAGACCGAAATGCCTACAAGTGTCCATCATTCATGGATATCATTTTTTGTCCCTTTTGCAGGGATTGACACCTCAGAGCCAAATGCTGTCGTCATTGGACTCGCTCCTGATCACTTCAACTACTCAACACTTAACAAGGCTTTCAGGTTAAACTTACTCATAAGACAAAGTCTTCAGTGCACATCAAAACATTTTTGATGTTTTTGAGTGAAGATATCAAGTATTTCTTTGCATTCTTTGTTTTTGATTTACAGTGGTACTAAAGTTAGGCCATCTTTGTTTATCCTTCTTGTATTGTTGCATCAGATGGATGCGAATGAAACCGTATAATAAAATGTTTATAATGTGCATTTCCTTCTAGAATGATCCTAGATGGCGCTCCTCTCATCGCCATCCATAAGGCTCGCTACTACCAAAGGAAGGATGGTTTGGCTCTGGGCCCCGGGCCTTTCGTGACAGGACTGGAGTACGCCACCGACTGCAAAGCTACTGTCGTTGGAAAGCCTGAAAATACGTTTTTTACACAGGTTTGGATTTTATTTGAAAGCTTTTTGTTTTCTTTCCTCATGTAGGAAGATGATTTTTGGATTTAGAACAAATATGTAAACAAAGTATTACTTGAGATTGTGAAGCCCATACGGCCTATTTATTTCTTTAATATTTGAATTGTTTTAAAGATTTTTGGCACTTAACAGTTATTGGAGTCTCTTCTCGTTTTCTGATGTTTGGTTTCTTCAAATAGGCTCTGTCTGATTTAGGCTGCAGCCCCAGTGAAGCTGTTATGATAGGAGATGTAAGTATGCTGTCAGTTATGAACGTGACTTTTGCTGATACTCTACTTGTATAGAGCCTTTCTCAGTAGCGAGTGGCATTCTCTGTGTACTGTACATACACTTCATTTTTTATCAAACCTGTGCTATTGACAATTTTAAAAACTATTTCCTCTTTTTCCCAGTAGTTAAAGTAAATGGTCTTTACACTGAATAACCCAGTGATGTATTTTTATAGACATCACTCAGTTATATTGATGCCCTTAAAGTTGGTCTGTGGTTTTTTTCTTCTGCAGGATGCCAGAGATGATGTGGGCGGGGCTCAAAATGCAGGAATGCTGGGTATTCTTGTCAGAACTGGTGAGCTGAAAAACAGTCAACTTTTAAAGTTTCATTTCCGCCCACTGTTTGTTTTCCCTCGCTGCAAGGATCCAATTAACATGTTGCTCAAGCACAAAAATGTGATCCTTTCACCTTTTCTTTATTAGAAGCGTCTTTTCATGCTGTTTTCTATATATTTATTCTAGTTACTAATAATCCATCTTGTTTGTTGTCTCATGTTTCAGGTAAATACAGAGAAGGCGATGAGAATAAAATAAGCCCACCTCCCTACCTGACATGTGACAGTTTCCCAGATGCTGTTAAACATATCCTACAAAATCTGCTATGAGCTACAAGTAAAAAAACCTTCCCTGTTTCATTTGTACAATTAAGATAAATTATTCACCTCAGAACAGCCTGATAAGGGGAAAACGGTTGTGCTATAGTTGTTTGACTCAAGTACACAAAGTGGTCCATCCGATTGTGTTTTCCATCTGCAAGTCTGGATGAGTACCAGTCACAATAACAGTTTTGTTGTTTTAGGATGTATATATATTTCTTTCAAATAATTAAAGAAAACACATGATTCAACCAGTAGCATTTTTTCAGATTATTATATTGTGCTTCAAGTGAAAGTGTTAGACTCAGAACATCAGCTTTAAAGTATTAAGTACTTTAAAAAAAAATATCTCTCCCGTATGTCAAAACAGCAGCCTGCAGTAACATGTCACAAATATCTAAGGCTTACGAAGCAGTTTACACTAATAAATAGTTAATAGCTCAATTGTTAGCATAGTATAAGATGTAAATTTGTAACAATAAAAACAAGTTATCTACATAATTATCCACTGTGTTGGTATAAAAGTCTTCTTTCATGTTATGTGTGTATGCGTATCACACAGACTCGTACTCTCTCTCCCAGGCTGTGTATCTGTCCATCAGGTTTCGGGCCGACGGTTTGGTGTGTTCAGTCACATCCAGAAAATCAGCTGTTGTTACAGTTTCCAGTTGGATGGTGGGCATTTCTGTGGCATCTGTGAAAGACAATCACATTTAAGCTACAGAACACGTGGCTGCTGTAAGGGTTGGTCTTGACTGTGTGTGTGTGTGTGTGTGTGTGTGTGTGTGTGTGTGTGTGTGTGTGTTGTGTTCTCGTGTTGTGGTGTCTCTAGAGAGCAAAAGATATCTTTCGCGGGGGTCTCTT
>VOQJ01014027.1:0-14413 GCA_015052665.1 Apistogramma diplotaenia | reverse complement strand
GTGAAAGACAATCACATTTAAGCTACAGAACACGTGGCTGCTGTAAGGGTTGGTCTTGACTGTGTGTGTGTGTTGTCCTACCGTCCTGATGTGACTCCAGAGCATCAAAGATCTTTCGAACTGGTCTCATTGCAGCTTCCTTACAAACCAGTCTTATGTCAGAGCCAGAGTATCCCTCCATCTCCTGGAACACACACACAAACATACAGAAAACGATATAATTTTCTAAATTATTTTAGTAGCAGAGAAAATGTGAAAGTGTGACGATTAAACACTTGACAAATTCCTTAAAGATCAAACCCCATGCACACCTTTGCCAGTGATTCATAGTCCAGCGCAGTCCGTAGCTCCACCCCTCCTGTGCAGCTCAGGGGAGGCAGCCAGTGAGAAATCATGGCTTGACGAGCTGGTGAAGAAGGAAGACTTACTAGAATCCTCTTCTCCAACCTCCTCAGCATCGCGTGGTCCAGTTCCCTGAGAGGTTTATGAGGAGAAACAGCATTAACTGTCACAATCTCATAGCTCTCGCAATAGTCCTCTTAAAGTTCATATTCATATTCTTGTGTTAGTGTGTTCCCAGTGACTGAAAACTGCAGGAAAAAAATGGATGTTAAAATCAGGCTAAGATGACACTGAGGAGGGGTGAAGCAGAAGCAGCAAAGTTATGTTGTACTTTTCTGTCTCCCTAAATATTAATAAGTGCAACTGAGAGACAAATAAGCATTAATGTGCATGTGATTAACCTACCAAGGTAGGTTGGAAGCAGCAAGTACAAACACCAAGTCATCCGATCTGGCCAGTCCATCCATCTGAACCAGCAGCTCTGTCTTCATCCTGCGACTCCCTTCGTGCTCGCCTCTAAAAGGAGTCAACAGAGTTTCTGTGGGCGGCAGCAGCAGCAACGAATCTACATTTTACTGCACTTAGTGGCTGAGCTCACCCCATGCTGCTTCCCCTCTGGCCCATCACTGACTCAAGCTCATCCAGGAAGATGGTGGATGGCGCGTGGTACCTGGCCAGCTCAAACAGAACCTGAAGATACATGCATTTAATAATTTACACTGATTTGAACTAAAAGACACAAAATATAGCATACAAACCTGTTTTTGTTGAACTCTGCTAGTGCTGAATGACAACCTACCCTGACCAGTTTCTCAGAGTCTCCCCTCCACTTGCTGACAATGCTGGAAGCTGAGATGTTGAAGAAGGTTGTCTTACACTCTGTAGCCACGGCCTTGGCCAGCAACGTCTTGCCTGTACCTGCGTACATGAGTGTAAGAAAACTTTTTATAGTGAGCCCCTGACATTATTTTTTAATATTTCAATGTTTTTAATTACCCGGAGGGCCATAGAGCAGTAAACCCTTCCATGGAGACAGGATGCCTGTAAAGAGTTGGGGATACTGAGGAGAGAACGAGTCAGAGAATAAAGGGGAAATATGAATAAAACTGTATAGATAAACCCTGGATAAATCACATCCTAGTTCAATATGAGAATACATTGCATTTATGAGTTTGATGCAAAAAAAATAAAACCTGATAAGTCTGATGTATAGCTGAGTGAGTACTGCGAATACCACATACCACAAATTAGTCTGAATTTTAGGTGGCAAACACAGGCTGACTGAAATTACCAAACTGACCTTATAGCTCACAATGAATAATAATAGAGACAAAAGTTTGGGATTGTGGGAAGCTGGAGGGACAGTGTTCAATAAACCAGGCCGGCAGAATTTATACAAGGAGACGGACGCATCAGTCCTCATCTTCGTCTGTAAATGTCAAGAGGATGCAGACAACCTGATTTGTTGTCACCATATCCATGAGAAAGGTCTGGGTGATGATGACAGAAGTGTGTGCATGCATTTCTCTGTGTGTGTGTGTGTGCCAGTTATCTATTTGCAGAGGCACAAATTGTGCGATTCTGACTGCGTATAATAAATTTTACATGGCATTCCACGTGTGTCTTCCTATCCATCTGTGTATCTGTGTTACCATAATATCCCAAGTATAGATTTAATGTCAGTCTAATAGACTGGCCTGACCCTACTGCCCTCCTTCTCTTTAAGCCCTTTAAAGGAGATGTATTCAGAATCGAAGATGGGCGAGCGGAGCTGAAATACCAGCATGCTCGGGTAGCGGTCGCACCTTAATGGGATAAACGACGGCCTCTTTGACTAATCGCTTGGCATCTTCCAGACCGATGATGTCCTCCCATCGCACATTGGGGCTGTGCAAATAGATGTCCTTTAGAAAAACAGACGCGCACACACAAAAGGAGAATGAGTGATGCATGTGGAAGACATAAGCCAGAAATGGGTCCACACACACGTCCCGCTTGCGTAAATAGGTGTCTTTTAGAATGAAACATCGGAGGAGAGAAACGCATAGAAGCTGGGCCTTCATTAATACAAAAGATCAATTCATTCAAAACAAAGCTCCTTGTTGCTCTCTAGTGGACACATTCAGTAAGAGTCATGTAGGGGATTTTTACATCGTATTCCAAGGAACAAATCAAGATAAAATTGGCTTCCCTGCAGGCTCATTTATTAAAGTGTGTGTGTGTTTGTGTGCTCTGTACCCTGCTGATGATTGTGGCTAGTTCCCTCATCTCACCGCTCATTCCAGAAAAGCCACTGAGGGGCTTCAGTAGCCGTTCCTGCAGCACAGACTCATTATTAGTAGAAACGTAGCACTTTTTATATAATTACTATTGTTTTAATGTGTAGTATTTGATATAATTCAGAATTCTCAATAAGAAATTGTAATAAAAGTTACAAATATTTACTATTTTTATGTGTTTCATAGAGGAGCTCCTCTGCATATTATGACCTTCTTTACTATGCAGTTTAGCTCAAACGTTCCAGCGTGATTACCATGTGGTCTGAGTCAATGCCAGCTCCTCTGACAACATCCTGGATTGCACCTCTGACATCAGCCATCTGTCCCTAAGGTACATAATGATTTTTATGCATTAAGCTATGACATAATAAAGTGACAGTTTTCTTTAAAAATGTAATAAAAGTCTACCTCAGTACATGCGGGTGCTGGTTTATGCAGTAATGAGTTTGACAAAAACAAATCTGTCATACACTCCAGCGTCGCCGTGCTATGAAAACCGTCTCATAAAAATCGTAATAGAAAATGTGTCTAACTTTAATTGGGATGATGAGGTTTGCCTCTGATTCACAGAGTAATCACTTCTCCGGTACCTTCCTGCTCGAGGCGGACTCTCCAGCTGGCCCGTTTTTGATGGAGGAAATGCTGAGACCAAATTCCGATGACTCTGGAGCAAGAGATGCATCATTATCCTGGCAAATTAGAACAGATGTCAGAATAATTACTGTTTTGTTTCAGAGGTCTTATTTGGGTTATTTTGTTTTGACCTAATTGCTCCACATTTGCTCGTACACTCGTGGCACCCTTCTTGGCTCCATTTCTGGAGTGTGGGTTCTGGGATGGGTTGATTTTTGGAAGAGGTTTTGCAGCTGAACAGGGACTTCTGAGGAAGAGCAAGAGTATTTTTTTTAATGGTCTCAAACCAGTATTATACTGGTGCACTATCAAGCAGGGCATTCTCACTTTATAAGATTGCTATAATTCTGCAAAGACATTATGAAAATACAGGTTTTTTTTGCTGTGTATTTTATTTATGAGGTGAGTACGTGTGGACACCACACTGCATGTCTATGACTTGACTCACCTCTTGGCTGCACTCCGTCTTGGACATTTTCTTTCACCTTGAAAAGAAAGAAAAAAAAACAAGTTAAATCTATAAGATTTCAATACTTTCACACAACATGAGATGATTTGCGCTGCTGCTCAATGTTTCAGCAGAGGTCTTATACCTGGTTCTGCTATTCTTCTGACAAGTTTGGGATACTTCTGGAATTTGATGTAGTGGTAGCTCTCGTACTCCATCAGCACCATCTCCAGATCGATGTTATCACTAACCTCGAACCTCCTCACACCTCCATTTGTCTCCTGGTCCAAGGCCACTGCTGCAGCTACATAACTGGTGCATAGGCACATGGCAAGGACCTGATTTTTGATGTACTGTCTTGATCAGCTGCACTGATCTTTACTTTTTGTATAGAAACACACAATATTTATCTAATAGACTGGGAACAGAGAGTGAATTTAGCTTTCAAAGAAACTCAGCCACCTGTTTTATCTAAACCTAATGACACACAATGTGTCCACACACACACACACACAACTTTATACTGACCCTTGCCCCAGTAGGTGGTGATAGATGAGGATGAGGAGACTTTTCTTCCTCATCTCTGTCTTCTGCTCATCCTGTTGGACAGCAGCACAAACAGCACTGGGACATAAGAGGCATGCAAACACATAGACCATGATACTGTGCAAAATACCATACTGGGATTATTGGGGGGAGACAGTTGCCAGAAGAGGGCGACAACCAACCACAAATAACAACCAGTTGACGGTGTATCTAGGCAACCAGTGGACGCCGAATAATGTTGGCTCTGAATGCGTGTAAAACTTAGCTGAACGATTAGCTTAACGGCTAACTACCACACACGTAACAACAACAATTTAGCTATCACATTACACGAGTAGAATATGCCGACCAATACCCGAATACAAACGCTTACGGCTTAACAATGCAGGAAAGTAGTGCCCCTCTCGTAACTGTCACCGTTAGTTAGCTAAAAGTTGATGCCTGACCAGGAGTTTTCCGTGAAATTAGCTTGAACAACAAGGAACAAAACCCCGAATTCACTCACCGCCTCTCGGGCCTGATGGGCGATTTTCATAGACTGATAAGAAAGCTCCATCATGGTTGTGAAAAGTTAGTTTGGTGGGTGTTATTCGTGAGGTGATGCTAGAATTGGTCCGCCGTGCATTTCTGTGGGACTTAACGTGTTTGGGGCCATAGCTCTGAGACGGCTGACAGCAATGATTTTGTTTCCAACTACGTTACCCATCGTTCCCGTGATGTGCCACGCATGCGCATGTTTTCAACTCTCGCACTCCCGGACAGCGGATGTTTAAAAAAATCGTCAATTTCAACTATCTCAATTTGAATCCGGTGTTTTGTCAAAATAAAAGCTCAACAAAGACTACAGTTAAGGTGGTAGATTAATTGCTCAAAATGCACTCATGTATTTGCAAAGCTGGTTGCACAATGCTTTTTCTGTCACATGCCCTTTTTGTCCTTTTGCCGTCAAAATGCTGCACACGTTTCATTTGTCCAAAATAGTTTGGATTAATCATCCAAAATTGTGTAAAAATAAATTGATAATATAATTTTTACCTGAAATATTATTATCTGAGCTTTACAACTTTTGTCTCATTGTTCTGCTTTTTAATGTCCCAGAAATGGAACATTCAAGACTTTCGCAAACTTGATACATGGCATTCTTATTATTATTATAGTTATCAATATTATTATTAATTCAATGTTGTTTAATTTTATTGTACAGCAATGTTTATTGTTACTTTTTTTTGTTTTGCTCTATTTGATCTGTGAAAGATGTCTTATTAGATCTGTGTGCATGCATTTATTAATTTATAAGTACATGAAATTAATATCACAAATATTTTTAGACATCTAAAAAGAGTGAGCTTTGTTGAAAGCTTTTTTCTCCATTCAGGTTATAATGTGTGGACTTGTAAAATAGTTTTGCATATGTTTAAATTTCTCAGTATTGGTGTGTGTACTGGAACACACATTTCTGAGTACTCAAAACATTTGTAAATCTTATTTTTCATTCATAGATAATGTAATACACATTTGTGACCATTTTGAGACTGTTTTCTTTCTGTAGTCGACTCTTTTGGAGAAGCAGTACAGATTCCATTTGTCAAGGCTGCCATGAGAGGAACTGTGGTACTGCATGAGGAAGTCAGTAGTGTCAGGGAAGTATATGAAGGTGGTGCAGGACATGTAGGATGACAGTGAGGCAGTGGTGTGGTGTGCGGCAGGTGTGGCACACCTTCGAGACAGTTGAAGCAACAAAGCTGCAAGGAGTATAGATAATGAGGGTGGATGAGTTTAAATATCTGGGGTCAACCATCCAAAACAACAGACAGTGCACAAGACAGGTGAAGGAGAGAGAGCAGGCAGGGTGGAGTGGGTCGAAATCAGGGGTGACATTTGTGAAATGTGAAAGGGAAGGTTTACAAGGTGGTAGTAATATAAAAGACAGAGTGAGCTGGAGGCAGATGATCTGCAGTGGTGACCTCTAAAAGCAGCAGCTGAAAGTCTCAGTCTCCTTGTGGATTGACCTGGGTCTTTAGAAAGGTTGTGGTAGCCTTTGCCAGAATCATGCATTACCATAATCCTTTCTTTAATACCCTGTGAATGTTGTTATTGAGGTATTCACAAGACAAACCAGCCTCTCTTGAGATGAACACATTTTTTAAAGTAGATTTTCATTAGTCAGACAACATTTAATAAGTCATTACGTCAAATATATTGTTCAGTACAAAGGATTTACAAACGGTCCCACAACTGCAACCCAAAGAGATGTTTTTAAACCCGGCTTTTATTTTGAAAACCCACCACCCAAAGAGACTACGTGTTTCACGGGAACTTTACGCGGATGGAGTAAAAATAATTGACAATAAACACATATCGTATGCCTCGGAAAAAGTGAAGGCACCTTGCGCAGGAGTCGAAGCTGTCATATCATCAATGGTACATTTCGATCCGGAGGGTGTCGTCTGAAGCTTTGCAGTCGGTGACAGCTGTTTCGACTCGGGAGGGGGGCAAAATGGAGCATATCCGAACGCCAAAGGTAGCTAACGTTTCTTGCTAACTGCAAAGGGATGGGATACGGTAAGCAGCCCGGCCTTGTCCGTTTCTGATTGTATTGAAAGGCTCGAGTGTGCTCAGGTTTGCTGGTTGTCAGTGCTTAGGGTGAATTTTTTTATGAATCGACGTTGGGTCGTGACGACTAGTAGGTGTCGCCAACAACGGCTCCAAAAGTCAGACGTGACGAGCATCAATGAGCCATTTGTTTTCCCCGTTCATCAGATAGACGGGCTTCCTCGATCTAATTTTACTATATGCACGCCCTGATATTTATTGCGGCAGCTTGCCAGGAGAAGCCAAGCCAGAAACACACAGGTTATGACGGTAGGGCCACTAGGCTGTGAGACTGGGAGCACGTTTATATGAAAGCAAACAGTTTTATCTGTATAACTGCCTGGCCGGGCTCTAAATCACTCACAGAAAACTACGTTTAAAGCTAACCTACCGATAAAAAAAGGGCTAGACCCGAGCAGTGCTGCAGTACAGGTTTAGCCCTGCCAGGCCTGTGCTGCTTGGAAATAAACTTAAGTGGCTGCTGTTTTTGTGTGCGTTTGCAAGCGAGCTGAGCCCTTTAACCCTTAAACCGTTGAGCCTTTACAAATCTAATATACAGGTTTTCAGACACAGCCGAAAACGGGCCATTGGCCAACCACATATGGACCTTTGTCACCAGTCAATCAAATGCCATTTTCATCATTCTCTTTAGCCCGCCATATGGCGACTCAGTGGGCCTAATTTTATTTAATGCATGTGTATTTTTTCTTTAATCATGTTGGGCAGCAGTGTGGCTTTATTCTCGAGGCTCAGGGATAATTATATGTTATTTGTTAGTGAAAAAAATAAAAGATGCTGAGATCAGGTGGGTGTAACTGCCTGCAGAATGGGTGTTCCCCATCTGTCTCCACACCTTTCAGCTGTTTGTCTGGATTATGAAGTCAGACGAGATTATTATTGCTTTTGTGAAATACCAAAAACGTTGTATCACTTTATGTTTAAAAGCCAAAACAAAACACACAAGCTGCTTATTGTTCACTATAGGAATCAGGTGAATATATAATGTAATGCAAAAGTATCGGTTAAAGTGCATTAATTTATGAAAGAATTAAGCACAAAGCCTATTATTAAGTTCCCTATGAGATAGTGTGAAGTGATCTCTGTCCCTCTCTCTTTCTTCTCACTACTGTAACTCACTCATTGACTCTCTCACACACACACACACACACACACACACACACTCAGAGAGAGGCCCGGTCGTTTCATCATATCTCAGAAAAACAGCAGCAAGAGGAGGATGTCTGAGTCAGCCGGAAGCAACGAGTGTGATGAATCACAGATTTGCACAGTTAGCACTGACAGCAGTCTGCAGTCCAAAAACAGTCACTTTCCAGTAGCTATTTGACTACAGCGTGCAGGTGGCTGCAGCGTTGGTTTTAATGTGTCGTATCTCAGTGATGCAGAAGGTAATAAAATAGATGCAGCAGTGCAGAGCAAAGTCCATTAGCAATATTGTCTCGTTTCTTAGAAATGTGTGACACCAGTCCCATGCAGACTTTAGATACTTTGTAACATTTTAAAAAGTGCACGTGGTAATACACTCGTAGCCATTTGTAGGTTTTCTATGATTAAAAACAGAAGCATATTAAAACTTGCTGTAAAAACTGTTATAGCTTTTGGACCAAAGCCCTTCTTCCTGTTTGAAGACTTGTGATAAATATATATAAACCACGATATCTACTACTTTATGCAGGCATTGATGTGCTAGCAGTGCAGTTAGGTGCTGCGCCTTCATTATTGCAGGTATTCGTATGAATTCTTAAGAAGGAAGTAAAAATAATATGAGTTGTGTTTGACTTAAGGTATATAAGGTTGAACTAATTAAGAGGAGGGTGGTTTATTATTTATTATTAAGGCAGTGGCAGAAAATGTCACTGCAGTTATTAAAAAAGCTGGCAGCTGACAGTGAGGGCCAGGTGGCCAGGATTAATTGGCGTCCCGTTCACAAGATCCTGTCTCCCGAACTTTCAGTGCATCCAGCAGAAGAAGCAAAGCGTACTCCTAATTAGTTATGCATTACCAGCATGTATTTGTGTCTCTGCAGGTGGAGCAGGTGCGGCTGTTAGATCGCTTCAGCAACAAATCCACACATGGCACACTGTACCTCACAGCCACGCATCTCATCTTTGTGGAGAGCAGCTCTAACAACTCAGCCTCTGCTGGACAGGAGATCTGGGTGAGTCGCTCTGGTGCTGACTGTATGCCCGGTGATGCAGGCGTCACAGTACTTGTATATGGATGTTACACACAGCAGCAGGATGGCTAAAGGCAGAAGAGGAGGACAGCAGCGGCTCACAGATGCCAGCAAAATGAATCCTGTAGCTGCCGGAAGCTAGCTGGCATATATTTTTTGTGCTCCTACAGCAAACAAAAAAGCACACAACAGAGGTCACAGTTATCAACAGATGTTCCAGATGCAAATGAATGGGAGCAATAAAGAAGGTGGAACTTCAGCGGTGATGCTGCTCTTGCCTCTGTGTAACCACATAAAGGGTCTTTAATGTGACCGCTATAAGGAAGCCTGCAACCGGACAGAGTTTATTGTGTGTGAACTGGCAAGGAGCGAGAGATTATGAAAGCTAATGTGTGACAAAAGGAAATGGGGGTAGAGTTTCAAAATGTGCACATGTGGTAAGCGTGCGCGTGTGTGTGTTTTCTTCCTGCACCTGAAAGAGGATCGCTGTCAGAGCAGCGGAAGAACGAGCTGATGAACATTTAGCACGCACAATTCAGATTTGTCGATGAACTTATTCGGTTACAGTAGCAGCAAAGTGGCAGTGTTGGGTCATGTGAGACGCATTGACGCATGTTGTAATTAACCAAGAGCAGTTACTGAAGATAAATGCTTACGTAATACCTGGAAACTAGTTGCAGCGGTTTAGGTGTCGTGTTAAGAATTTCAACACGTGATTTAAGTTCTGATTTGTCACAATAACTTTATACGCATCACCAGCTCTGTTTAACTGGCTTGACAGAGTGCAGCTGACGTTTTCCACCCTTGCTGGAATGGTTTATGTCTGAGTGGACACAATTGCATTGCACTTTTTGAATCCTGTTTAAAACAACTCTAGTATTTAGTGACTGGCCTTCATTGTGGAAAACGCTCTGTGCAGCAGAACCTGGGCCATGACCTCCTTCCCACCATCCTTCCTGTTTCAAGTGCATATTGAACATATTTGTGCACTTTTATAGCTGCACGTCCCTGAACTTCCCTGTGTGTGTGTGTGTGTGTGTGTGTGTGTGTGTGTGTGTGTTGTAGAGTAATTTCAAAGTAACTTTGTTGGGTATAAAAAAGAGAGAATGTTTGTGTGCCTCATAAATTATTAAGCAGCAGGTGAGTTACTGCCTGTCTCAACAGCTGGTGTGATCAGCAATTACACTGTCTGTGTGTGTGTGTGTGCGTGTGTGTACACGCTTTTGTTCTGTGTGTCCCACTAGTCATTACCAGTGCTGATGAATGCACATCATCTTTATGATTTCCTATGGTGTAGGACTTAAAATGCACTCATGAATATGGTGATGTGTGGCATCTGACCCTGTTGCCCGCTCTACTTCTGTATGATATTTAAATAATTCACAATTGCATGGTAAAGTGGACTGAGCTTTTTATAGCACTCGTTTGTGCAAAATATGTTCTTAACCCCCCCCCCCCCAAATCCACATCTTTAATCAGTCCCAATTTTATCTGCTCATCATTATTTTCATGTAGCAGATAACACTCCCCAGCTGCACCTATTGAACTGCTTATTAATGCAGATACTTCATCAGCCAGTCACATGGCAGCAACACCAACTGAGCATCAGAATGGGATCAGAAGGTGATTTAAATGACTTTTAATGTGTTGGTTGGTGCCAGAAGAGTATTTCAGAAACTGCTGATCTGCTGGGATTTTCCCCACACCGCGATCTCTTTTTAAAGAAAGCGTTCAGAAAACGAGAAAATATCCAGAGAGCAGCAGTCTTGTTGATGCCAGAGGTCGGAGTAGAAATGCCAGAATGCTTTGCGCTGATAGTAAAGGCAACAGAGACTCAAGTGTCACGGTCAAGGTATGCCAGAAGAGCATCTCTGAAAGCACAACACATCCAACCTTGAAGCCGATGGGCTACAGTGGCAGGAGACCACCCTGGGTACCACTCCCATCACCTACAGTTCACACAAGCTCACGTAAATTGCACAATTAGAAGCCTGGAAAACTGATGAGTCTCGATTTCTGCTGCAACATTTGGACGGTAGTGTCAGAATTTGATGCAAACAGCACGAAAGCATGGATCCGCCCTGGCTTGTGACAGCGCTTCAGTTGGCTCGCTTGGAAGATATTTTCTTGCCACACTTTGGGCCCTTTAATGCCAGCTTATCTTTGCTTACACACCAGCCTACCTGAGTATTGTTACTTACCATGTCCATCCCTTAATGGCCGCAGTGAACCCATCTTCTGATGGCTGCTGCAGCAGGATATCGTGCCACGTCACAAAGTTCAGATCCCCTCAAACATGTCAGCGAGCTCACTGTACTCTGACGGCCTTCGTGATGCTGTCATGCTGATGTGCACCAGAATCTTTCAGGGATGTTTCCAGCACCTTGTTGAATGAACCACAGCTATGATGTGCAAGTCTTTAGTAGTCGATTGAGTCTGTTTAAATGGGGAACATGACCTGTGTTTGCTTAGCTTTTAATCCAGTCACGCTCTCCTCCTCAAAGAAGAAATCTGACCTGAACTGAGGTTCCTAAAGAGTGTGGTTGTAATGTTGACATACCTGTTTTGTTTTTTTAAGTGTGTAAAATATGTGTGCCAGAGGTGTGGAAAATATATTAGCATAGTAAACACAAAATATATTACAGTACATGTACTTATCAGCCTACGTGTGTGTATTGTGTTCTATGTACAGAGTATTTGAACACAAAAATAACACCTTGCCTGGTTCCTCTCTCCTGACCTGCAGATTTTGCATCATCATATAGCCTCTGTGGAGAAGCTCTCCCTGACTACCTCCGGCTGTCCGCTGGTGATTCAGTGCCGCAACTTCAGGGTGGTTCATTTTGTGGTACAGAGAGAAAGAGACTGCCACGACGTCTACAGCTCACTGCTGCGTCTTCTGCGGCCAGGTGGGTGTGGTGGTGGTGGTGCATGCCTGTGTTTAGCTCTGATATATGAATGATCTGTTCATTTTAGGCATTTCTCCCATCCATTTAATAGGGTACAGAGATGACTGTACATACTAAACAGTCTTTTCTGTCTGTGCAGTATGCTATGAGGAGCTTTATGCCCTCTCGTACAACCCCAAACAAAACGACGAGCAGAGAGAAGAGGGATGGCAGCTCATCGACTTGGGGGCAGAGTTTGAGAGGATGGGCGTTCCCTGTGACCAATGGCAGCTCACTGATGTCAACAGGGACTACAAGGTAGATGATAATATAGAGCTTGTATTTGTATGAGCAAATGCTGTGTCCCACCATAAGCTGGCCTTATCGACAGTTTCTGAACTTTGGAACCGCTTTCTTACAAAAGAAAAAATAAGCTTGATCTTGGGGCTTGATTTGCAGCATTTCTGTGTATTGACTGTCTGCAGAAGAGCATCTATAGAAAGGCATGCAACTGCAAATCACTCAAACCACAGATGCAGCAGTGGTCCAGGAGAGGGCGCTGCAGCTTCACTGCTAGTTAGCTCCAGCTTACATGCGATGGACAAAGCGGCCTTTGAGTCAAAAGTAGAAATTGGATGGTTTCTATCAGTAAATTATTGCTCACAGGAGTACTGTTTATCATGTGCCTTTATAGTTTTTTACTCTTTTAGTAAATATTTTAAACAGGAATTTTTAGCAGGAATATGTGAACTGTACATATCAACTGCAGGTCGAGTCTGCTGGTATATATATTTTTTTGTGATGCATTTTGTGTGTGGTTTTGTTCAGGTGTGTGAGACATATCCACGGGACCTCTATGTTCCCATTACTGCCAGTAAGCCTATCATCGTGGGGAGTTCCAAGTTCAGAAGCAAAGGACGCTTTCCTGTGCTCACATATTTCTACCAAGAGAAGAAGGTACTTTAAAAGTGTGACCACTCACATTATTTATTTGGGTCTAGTTTGGTCGCGTTTGTTGTTTTTCCTCTTTCATTAGCAAGTTGTTGAGCTCAAGAAGCAAGATCAGAAATCCCACTCAGTGTTTCTGAGGTGGCACTTAGCAGAGGGGAAATAGGAGTGCTTAAACGCAAAAATGGGGTCAACTCTTTTGGTTATATCAAAGTGCAAATATCATGGGAATCGGCCTGTGGGATTGCTTATTAACATGTGCAAAGTTGAGATTTTTGCCAAGGGTGGATTTGCAGCAAAGCTCATAAGATGTCCAACATGGAAAGGATTTGTACTCTGCTTAACAAATTTCATGACATCTGCTCATTAGATTTGTTTTGTGTATGGATGGAAATTCTGACCTTTCCCTGGCAGCAGAAGAAACGTCATCAGATCACAGAAATTATTAGTAACTACTGTCAAGGGTCTCTGAAAATTAAAAAAAAAAAAATTTCCCTAACAAAATGTCAGCGGGACTGAGGAACAGACCCCACTTTTTCTGGGAATGCCAACGCGAGCAAGGCAACTTCCCTCGTCCAAAACATGCAGCATATGTTGAATCCTGATTTTCAGGTGAAGCAACATTTAGGAAAATGCGCTCACTGTCACACACGTTGTGTTCACTGTCAGTTGTAGCTCTTGTTTTTTTCCACTGTGTCTTACTGCTGCTGGGATTAATAAAGTCTACAAAATTACATGATCATTTCTTTTTTAAAGAAAACCTAAAAAGTAAAATTGCTAACAAATTGCTGCTGAAATTTGACCTCCTTGTCAGTTTGTTAGAAATAATCCATTATAGCTAACCATTGGAGGGAAATAATACAGCCTCAAATGTCCTGGTTTGAAGGGAATATTTTAGCAGCAGTAAATTTGTTATTTTTCTAACTCCTTGTTTTTATCAAATGTGCTCTCTTCACCCTGACAGGCGGCAGTGTGCCGTTGCAGTCAGCCTCTCTCTGGGTTCAGTGCAAGATGCCTAGAGGATGAGAGCATGCTGCAGGCTATCAGCAAAGCCAATCACAACAGCCGGTTTCTTTATGTCATGGATACCAGGCCAAAGGTAAGGTGATGACAGCCAGACAACTTCTGGGCATGACGAGCAGTGTTCAAGTTCAAGATCTTGTTTGTATAAACGACTGTAGTTTGAAAACAGAGCTGCAGTTATTGAGCTTTGCTTTTGGCCTGCAGCTGAACGCCCTTGCTAACAGAGCAGCAGGTAAAGGCTACGAGAATGAGGACAACTACTCCAACATCCGCTTCCAGTTTGTTGGCATTGAAAACATCCACGTCATGCGGAGCAGCCTGCAGAAACTGCTCGAAGGTTAAACATCTACTACACACATGCACACACAAAGAAAAAAAATAATGATGTTCATGAAAGCTGTTTTTTTTTTTTAAATAAATGGCAGTCATTGCACAGTTAATCTGAAATTCCTTTTTATCTCTCAGTGATTGGGACTCGTTCACTTTCCATGAGTGACTATCTGGTGGGGCTCGAGGGTGG